>CAWVNZ010001971.1:0-237188 GCA_963930735.1 Dioctria linearis
CCTGGCGCAATTAAATTTGCGACAGTATAAAAATTAGTTTTTTGAATAATTTACTATAGAAAAGGCAATCCCTGGCGTAATTAAAATTTGCGACAGTATAAAATTAGTTTTGAATAATTTACTATAGAAAAGGCAATCCCTGGCGCAATTAAAATTTGTGACAGTATTTAAAATTAAGTTTTTGAATAATTTACTATAGAAAAGTCAATCCCTGGGATATTTAAAATTTGTGACAGTTGAAAATTATTTTTTGAATAATTTACTATAGAAAAGTCAATCCCTGGCGCAATTAAAATTTGTGACAGTATAAAATTATTTTTTGAATAATTTACTATAGAAAAGGCAATCCCTGGGATATTTAAAATTTGCGACAGTATAAAATTAGTTTTTGAATAATTTACTATAGAAAAGTCAATCCCTGGCGCAATTAAAATTTGTGACAGTATAAAATTATTTTTTTGAATAATTTACTATAGAAAAGGCAATCCCTGGCGTAATTAAAATTTGTGACAGTATAAAATTATTTTTTGAATAATTTACTATAGAAAAGGCAATCCCTGGCGCAATTAAAATTTGTGACAGTATAAAATTATTTTTTGAATAATTTACTATAGAAAAGGCAATCCCTGGCGTAATTAAAATTTGTGACAGTATAAAATTAGTTTTTGAATAATTTACTATAGAAAAGGCAATCCCTGGCGCAATTAAAATTTGTGACAGTATAAAATTAGTTTTGAATAATTTACTATAGAAAAGTCAATCCCTGGGATATTTAAAATTTGTGACAGTTGAAAATTATTTTTTGAATAATTTACTATAGAAAAGTCAATCCCTGCGCAATTAAAATTTGTGACAGTATAAAATTATTTTTTGAATAATTTACTATAGAAAAGGCAATCCCTGGATATTTAAAATTTGCGACAGTATAAAATTAGTTTCTGAATAATTTACTATAGAAAAGTCAATCCCCTGGCGACAATTAAAATTTGTGACAGTATAAAATTATTTTTTGAATAATTTACTATAGAAAAGGCAATCCCTGGCGCAATTAAAATTTGTGACAGTATAAAATTATTTTTTGAATAATTTACTATAGAAAAGGCAATCCCTGGCGTAATTAAAATTTGTGACAGTATAAAATTATTTTTTGAATAATTTACTATAGAAAAGGCAATCCCTGCGTAATTAAAATTTGTGACAGTTGAAAATTATTTTTTTGAATAATTTACTATAGAAATGTCAATCCCTGGCGCAATTAAAATTTGTGACAGTATAAAATTAGTTTTTGAATAATTTACTATAGAAAAGTCAATCCCTGGCGCAATTAAAATTTGCGACAGTATAAAATTAGTTTTTGAATAATTTACTATAGAAAAGTCAATCCCTGGCGCAATTAAAATTTGTGACAGTATAAAAATTATTTTTTGAATAATTTACTATAGAAAGTCAATCCCTGGCGTAATTAAAATTTGTGACAGTTGAAAATATATTTTTGAATAATTTACTATAGAAAAGTCAATCCTGGGATATTTAAAAATTTGTGACAGTATAAAATTAGTTTTTGAATAATTTACTATAGAAAAAGTCAATCCCTGGGATATTTAAAATTTGTGACAGTTGAAAATTATTTTTTGAATAATTGTACTATAGAAAAGTCAATCCCTGGCGCAATTAAAATTTGTGACAGTATAAAATTATTTTTTGAATAATTTTACTATAGAAAAGGCAATCCCTGGGATATTAAAATTTGCGACAGTATAAAATTAGTTTTTGAATAATTTACTATAGAAAAGTCAATCCCTGGCGCAATTAAAATTTGTGACAGTATAAAATTATTTTTTGAATAATTTACTATAGAAAAGGCAATCCCTGGCGTAATTAAAATTTGTGACAGTATAAAATTATTTTTTGAATAATTTACTATAGAAAAGGCAATCCCTGGCGCAATTAAAATTTGTGACAGTATAAAATTATTTTTTGAATAATTTACTATAGAAAAGGCAATCCCTGGCGTAATTAAAATTTGTGACAGTATAAAATTAGTTTTTGAATAATTTACTATAGAAAAGGCAATCCCTGGCGCAATTAAAATTTGTGACAGTATAAAATTAGTTTTTGAATAATTTACTATAGAAAAGTCAATCCCTGGGATATTTAAAATTTGGACAGTTGAAAATTATTTTTTGAATAATTTACTATAGAAAAGTCAATCCCTGGCGCAATTAAAATTTGTGACAGTATAAAATTATTTTTTGAATAATTTACTATAGAAAAGGCAATCCCTGGCATATTTAAAATTTGCGACAGTATAAAATTAGTTTTTGAATAATTTACTATAGAAAAGTCAATCCCTGGCGCAATTAAAATTTGTGACAGTATAAAATTATTTTTTGAATAATTTACTATAGAAAAGGCAATCCCTGGCGCAATTTAAAATTTGTGACAGTATAAAATTATTTTTTGAATAATTTACTATAGAAAAGGCAATCCCTGGCGATATTTAAAATTTGCGACAGTATAAAATTATTTTTTGAATAATTTACTATAGAAAAGGCAATCCCTGGCGTAATTAAAATTTGTGACAGTATAAAATTATTTTTTGAATAATTTACTATAGAAAAGGCAATCCCTGGCGTAATTAAAATTTGTGACAGTTGAAAATTATTTTTTGAATAATTTACTATAGAAAAGGCAATCCCTGGCGCAATTAAAATTTGTGACAGTATAAAATTATTTTTTGAATAATTTACTATAGAAAAGGCAATCCCTGGCGTAATTAAAATTTGTGACAGTATAAAATTAGTTTTTTGAATAATTTACTATAGAAAAGGCAATCCCTGGCGCAATTAAAATTTGTGACAGTATAAAATTAGTTTTTGAATAATTTACTATAGAAAAGTCAATCCCTGGGATATTTAAAATTTGTGACAGTTGAAAATTAATTTTTTGAATAATTTACTATAGAAAAGTCAATCCCTGGCGCAATTAAAATTTGTGACAGTATAAAATTATTTTTTGAATAATTTACTATAGAAAAGGCAATCCCTGGGATATTTAAAATTTGCGACAGTATAAAATTAGTTTTTGAATAATTTACTATAGAAAAGTCAATCCCTGGCGCAATTAAAATTTGTGACAGTATAAAATTATTTTTTGAATAATTTACTATAGAAAAGGCAATCCCTGGCGTAATTAAAATTTGTGACAGTATAAAATTATTTTTTGAATAATTTACTATAGAAAAGGCAATCCCTGGCGTAATTAAAATTTGTGACAGTTGAAAATTATTTTTTGAATAATTTACTATAGAAAAGTCAATCCCTGGGATATTTAAAATTTGCGACAGTATAAAATTATTTTTTGAATAATTTACTATAGAAAAGTCAATCCCTGGCGCAATTAAAATTTGTGACAGTATAAAATTAGTTTTTGAATAATTTACTATAGAAAAGTCAATCCCTGGCGCAATTAAAATTTGCGACAGTATAAAATTAGTTTTTGAATAATTTACTATAGAAAAGTCAATCCCTGGCGCAATTAAAATTTGTGACAGTATAAAATTATTTTTTGAATAATTTACTATAGAAAAGTCAATCCCTGGCGTAATTAAAATTTGTGACAGTTGAAAATTATTTTTTGAATAATTTACTATAGAAAAGTCAATCCCTGGGATATTTAAAATTTGCGACAGTATAAAATTAGTTTTTGAATAATTTACTATAGAAAAGTCAATCCCTGGGATATTTAAAATTTGCGAGAGTATAAAATTAGTTTTTGAATAATTTACTATAGAAAAGGCAATCCCTGGCGTAATTAAAATTTGTGACAGTATAAAATTATTTTTTGAAAAATTTACTATATAAAAGGCAATCCCTGGGATATTTAAAATTTGCGACAGTATAAAATTAGTTTTTGAATAATTTACTATAGAAAAGTCAATCCCTGGCGTAATTAAAATTTGTGACAGTTGAAAATTATTTTTTGAAAAATTTACTATATAAAAGGCAATCCCTGGGATATTTAAAATTTGCGACAGTATAAAATTAGTTTTTGAATAATTTACTATAGAAAAGTCAATCCCTGGCGCAATTAAAATTTGTGACAGTATAAAATTATTTTTTGAATAATTTACTATAGAAAAGTCAATCCCTGGCGTAATTAAAATTTGTGACAGTTGAAAATTATTTTTTGAATAATTTACTATAGAAAAGTCAATCCCTGGGATATTTAAAATTTGCGACAGTATAAAATTAGTTTTTGAATAATTTACTATAGAAAAGTCAATCCCTGGGATATTTAAAATTTGTGACAGTATAAAATTAGTTTTTGAATAATTTACTATAGAAAAGTCAATCCCTGGGATATTTAAAATTTGTGACAGTATAAAATTAGTTTTTGAATAATTTACTATAGAAAAGGCAATCCCTGGGATATTTAAAATTTGCGACAGTATAAAATTAGTTTTTGAATAATTTACTATAGAAAAGTCAATCCCTGGCGTAATTAAAATTTGTGACAGTTGAAAATTATTTTTTGAATAATTTACTATAGAAAAGGCAATCCCTGGCGTAATTAAAATTTGCGACAGTATAAAATTAGTTTTTGAATAATTTACTATAGAAAAGGCAATCCCTGGCGTAATTAAAATTTGCGACAGTATAAAATTAGTTTTTGAATAATTTACTATAGAAAAGGCAATCCCTGGGATATTTAAAATTTGCGACAGAATAAAATTAGTTTTTGAATAATTTACTATAGAAAAGTCAATCCCTGGCGCAATTAAAATTTGTGACAGTTGAAAATTATTTTTTGAATAATTTACTATAGAAAAGGCAATCCCTGGCGTAATTAAAATTTGCGACAGTAAAAAATTAGTTTTTGAATAATTTACTATAGAAAAGTCAATCCCTGGGATATTTAAAATTTGCGACAGTATAAAATTAGTTTTTGAATAATTTACTATAGAAAAGTCAATCCCTGGGATATTTAAAATTTGTGACAGTATAAAATTAGTTTTTGAATAATTTACTATAGAAAAGTCAATCCCTGGGATATTTAAAATTTGTGACAGTATAAAATTAGTTTTTGAATAATTTACTATAGAAAAGGCAATCCCTGGGATATTTAAAATTTGCGACAGTATAAAATTAGTTTTTGAATAATTTACTATAGAAAAGTCAATCCCTGGCGTAATTAAAATTTGTGACAGTTGAAAATTATTTTTTGAATAATTTACTATAGAAAAGGCAATCCCTGGCGTAATTAAAATTTGTGACAGTATAAAATTATTTTTTGAATAATTTACTATAGAAAAGTCAATCCCTGGCGTAATTAAAATTTGTGACAGTTGAAAATTATTTTTTGAATAATTTACTATAGAAAAGGCAATCCCTGGGATATTTAAAATTTGCGACAGTATAAAATTAGTTTTTGAATAATTTACTATAGAAAAGTCAATCCCTGGCGCAATTAAAATTTGTGACAGTTGAAAATTATTTTTTGAATAATTTACTATAGAAAAGGCAATCCCTGGCGTAATTAAAATTTGCGACAGTATAAAATTAGTTTTTGAATAATTTACTATAGAAAAGTCAATCCCTGGCGCAATTAAAATTTGCGACAGTATAAAATTAGTTTTTGAATAATTTACTATAGAAAAGGCAATCCCTGGGATATTTAAAATTTGCGACAGTATAAAATTAGTTTTTGAATAATTTACTATAGAAAAGTCAATCCCTGGGATATTTAAAATTTGTGACAGTTGAAAATTATTTTTTGAATAATTTACTATAGAAAAGTCAATCCCTGGGATATTTAAAATTTGCGACAGTATAAAATTAGTTTTTGAATAATTTACTATAGAAAAGGCAATCCCTGGGATATTTAAAATTTGCGACAGTATAAAATTAGTTTTTGAATAATTTACTATAGAAAAGTCAATCCCTGGCGCAATTAAAATTTGTGACAGTTGAAAATTATTTTTTGAATAATTTACTATAGAAAAGGCAATCCCTGGCGTAATTAAAATTTGCGACAGTATAAAATTAGTTTTTGAATAATTTACTATAGAAAAGTCAATCCCTGGCGCAATTAAAATTTGCGACAGTATAAAATTAGTTTTTGAATAATTTACTATAGAAAAGGCAATCCCTGGGATATTTAAAATTTGCGACAGTATAAAATTAGTTTTTGAATAATTTACTATAGAAAAGTCAATCCCTGGGATATTTAAAATTTGTGACAGTTGAAAATTATTTTTTGAATAATTTACTATAGAAAAGTCAATCCCTGGGATATTTAAAATTTGCGACAGTATAAAATTAGTTTTTGAATAATTTACTATAGAAAAGGCAATCCCTGGGATATTTAAAATTTGCGACAGTATAAAATTAGTTTTTGAATAATTTACTATAGAAAAGTCAATCCCTGGCGCAATTAAAATTTGCGACAGTATAAAATTAGTTTTTGAATAATTTACTATAGAAAAGGCAATCCCTGGCGCAATTAAAATTTGCGACAGTATAAAATTATTTTTTGAATAATTTACTATAGAAAAGGCAATCCCTGGCGTAATTAAAATTTGTGACAGTTGAAAATTATTTTTTGAATAATTTACTATAGAAAAGTCAATCCCTGGGATATTTAAAATTTGTGACAGTATAAAATTAGTTTTTGAATAATTTACTATAGAAAAGTCAATCCCTGGCGCAATTAAAATTTGTGACAGTATAAAATTATTTTTTGAATAATTTACTATAGAAAAGGCAATCCCTGGGATATTTAAAATTTGCGACAGTATAAAATTAGTTTTTGAATAATTTACTATAGAAAAGTCAATCCCTGGGATATTTAAAATTTGCGACAGTATAAAATTAGTTTTTGAATAATTTACTATAGAAAAGTCAATCCCTGGCGCAATTAAAATTTGTGACAGTATAAAATTATTTTTTGAATAATTTACTATAGAAAAGGCAATCCCTGGGATATTTAAAATTTGCGACAGTATAAAATTATTTTTTGAATAATTTACTATAGAAACGTCAATCCCTGGGATATTTAAAATTTGTGACAGTTGAAAATTATTTTTTGAATAATTTACTATAGAAAAGTCAATCCCTGGCGCAATTAAAATTTGTGACAGTATAAAATTAGTTTTTGAATAATTTACTATAGAAAAGTCAATCCCTGGCGTAATTAAAATTTGTGACAGTTGAAAATTATTTTTTGAATAATTTACTATAGAAAAGGCAATCCCTGGGATATTTAAAATTTGTGACAGTTGAAAATTATTTTTTGAATAATTTACTATAGAAAAGTCAATCCCTGGCGCAATTAAAATTTGTGACAGTATAAAATTAGTTTTTGAATAATTTACTATAGAAAAGTCAATCCCTGGGATATTTAAAATTTGTGACAGTTGAAAATAATTTTTTGAATAATTTACTATAGAAAAGTCAATCCCTGGGATATTTAAAATTTGTGACAGTTGAAAATTATTTTTTGAATAATTTACTATAGAAAAGTCAATCCCTGGCGCAATTAAAATTTGTGACAGTATAAAATTAGTTTTTGAATAATTTACTATAGAAAAGTCAATCCCTGGGATATTTAAAATTTGCGACAGTATAAAATTAGTTTTTGAATAATTTACTATAGAAAAGGCAATCCCTGGGATATTTAAAATTTGCGACAGTATAAAATTAGTTTTTGAATAATTTACTATAGAAAAGTCAATCCCTGGGATATTTAAAATTTGTGACAGTATAAAATTAGTTTTTGAATAATTTACTATAGAAAAGTCAATCCCTGGCGCAATTAAAATTTGTGACAGTATAAAATTAGTTTTTGAATAATTTACTATAGAAAAGTCAATCCCTGGCGTATTTAAAATTTGTGACAGTTGAAAATTATTTTTTGAATAATTTACTATAGAAAAGGCAATCCCTGGGATATTTAAAATTTGTGACAGTTGAAAATTATTTTTTGAATAATTTACTATAGAAAAGTCAATCCCTGGCGCAATTAAAATTTGTGACAGTATAAAATTATTTTTTGAATAATTTACTATAGAAAAGGCAATCCCTGGGATATTTAAAATTTGCGACAGTTGAAAATTAGTTTTTGAATAATTTACTATAGAAAAGTCAATCCCTGGGATATTTAAAATTTGTGACAGTTGAAAATTATTTTTTGAATAATTTACTATAGAAAAGGCAATCCCTGGCGTAATTAAAATTTGTGACAGTTGAAAATTATTTTTTGAATAATTTACTATAGAAAAGTCAATCCCTGGCGTAATTAAAATTTGTGACAGTATAAAATTATTTTTTGAATAATTTACTATAGAAAAGGCAATCCCTGGGATATTTAAAATTTGCGACAGTATAAAATTAGTTTTTGAATAATTTACTATAGAAAAGTCAATCCCTGGCGTAATTAAAATTTGCGACAGTATAAAATTAGTTTTTGAATAATTTACTATAGAAAAGGCAATCCCTGGCGTAATTAAAATTTGCGACAGTTGAAAATTAGTTTTTGAATAATTTACTATAGAAAAGGCAATCCCTGGCGCAATTAAAATTTGCGACAGTATAAAATTATTTTTTGAATAATTTACTATAGAAAAGGCAATCCCTGGCGTAATTAAAATTTGCGACAGTATAAAATTAGTTTTTGAATAATTTACTATAGAAAAGTCAATCCCTGGGATATTTAAAATTTGCGACAGTATAAAATTAGTTTTTGAATAATTTACTATAGAAAAGGCAATCCCTGGCGTAATTAAAATTTGCGACAGTTGAAAATTAGTTTTTGAATAATTTACTATAGAAAAGGCAATCCCTGGCGCAATTAAAATTTGCGACAGTATAAAATTATTTTTTGAATAATTTACTATAGAAAAGGCAATCCCTGGCGTAATTAAAATTTGCGACAGTATAAAATTAGTTTTTGAATAATTTACTATAGAAAAGTCAATCCCTGGGATATTTAAAATTTGTGACAGTTGAAAATTATTTTTTGAATAATTTACTATAGAAAAGGCAATCCCTGGGATATTTAAAATTTGCGACAGTATAAAATTAGTTTTTGAATAATTTACTATAGAAAAGTCAATCCCTGGCGCAATTAAAATTTGCGACAGTTGAAAATTATTTTTTGAATAATTTACTATAGAAAAGTCAATCCCTGGGATATTTAAAATTTGCGACAGTATAAAATTATTTTTTGAATAATTTACTATAGAAAAGTCAATCCCTGGGATATTTAAAATTTGTGACAGTATAAAATTAGTTTTTGAATAATTTACTATAGAAAAGTCAATCCCTGGGATATTTAAAATTTGCGACAGTATAAAATTATTTTTTGAATAATTTACTATAGAAAAGTCAATCCCTGGGATATTTAAAATTTGTGACAGTTGAAAATTATTTTTTGAATAATTTACTATAGAAAAGTCAATCCCTGGCGCAATTAAAATTTGTGACAGTATAAAATTATTTTTTGAATAATTTACTATAGAAAAGGCAATCCCTGGCGTAATTAAAATTTGTGACAGTTGAAAATTAGTTTTTGAATAATTTACTATAGAAAAGTCAATCCCTGGCGTAATTAAAATTTGTGACAGTTGAAAATTATTTTTTGAATAATTTACTATAGAAAAGTCAATCCCTGGGATATTTAAAATTTGCGACAGTATAAAATTATTTTTTGAATAATTTACTATAGAAAAGGCAATCCCTGGCGTAATTAAAATTTGTGACAGTTGAAAATTAGTTTTTGAATAATTTACTATAGAAAAGTCAATCCCTGGCGTAATTAAAATTTGTGACAGTATAAAATTATTTTTTGAATAATTTACTATAGAAAAGGCAATCCCTGGGATATTTAAAATTTGCGACAGTATAAAATTAGTTTTTGAATAATTTACTATAGAAAAGTCAATCCCTGGGATATTTAAAATTTGTGACAGTTGAAAATTATTTTTTGAATAATTTACTATAGAAAAGGCAATCCCTGGCGTAATTAAAATTTGTGACAGTATAAAATTAGTTTTTGAATAATTTACTATAGAAAAGTCAATCCCTGGGATATTTAAAATTTGCGACAGTATAAAATTAGTTTTTGAATAATTTACTATAGAAAAGTCAATCCCTGGCGTAATTAAAATTTGTGACAGTATAAAATTATTTTTTGAATAATTTACTATAGAAAAGTCAATCCCTGGCGTAATTAAAATTTGTGACAGTATAAAATTATTTTTTGAATAATTTACTATAGAAAAGGCAATCCCTGGGATATTTAAAATTTGCGACAGTATAAAATTAGTTTTTGAATAATTTACTATAGAAAAGTCAATCCCTGGCGTAATTAAAATTTGTGACAGTATAAAATTATTTTTTGAATAATTTACTATAGAAAAGGCAATCCCTGGGATATTTAAAATTTGCGACAGTATAAAATTAGTTTTTGAATAATTTACTATAGAAAAGTCAATCCCTGGGATATTTAAAATTTGTGACAGTTGAAAATTATTTTTTGAATAATTTACTATAGAAAAGTCAATCCCTGGCGCAATTAAAATTTGTGACAGTTGAAAATTATTTTTTGAATAATTTACTATAGAAAAGGCAATCCCTGGGATATTTAAAATTTGCGACAGTATAAAATTAGTTTTTGAATAATTTACTATAGAAAAGTCAATCCCTGGCGCAATTAAAATTTGTGACAGTATAAAATTAGTTTTTGAATAATTTACTATAGAAAAGTCAATCCCTGGGATATTTAAAATTTGCGACAGTATAAAATTAGTTTTTGAATAATTTACTATAGAAAAGTCAATCCCTGGCGCAATTAAAATTTGTGACAGTATAAAATTAGTTTTTGAATAATTTACTATAGAAAAGGCAATCCCTGGGATATTTAAAATTTGCGACAGTATAAAATTATTTTTTGAATAATTTACTATAGAAAAGTCAATCCCTGGCGTAATTAAAATTTGTGACAGTATAAAATTATTTTTTGAATAATTTACTATAGAAAAGGCAATCCCTGGGATATTTAAAATTTGCGACAGTATAAAATTAGTTTTTGAATAATTTACTATAGAAAAGTCAATCCCTGGGATATTTAAAATTTGCGACAGTATAAAATTATTTTTTGAATAATTTACTATAGAAAAGTCAATCCCTGGGATATTTAAAATTTGTGACAGTTGAAAATTATTTTTTGAATAATTTACTATAGAAAAGTCAATCCCTGGCGCAATTAAAATTTGTGACAGTATAAAATTATTTTTTGAATAATTTACTATAGAAAAGGCAATCCCTGGCGTAATTAAAATTTGTGACAGTTGAAAATTAGTTTTTGAATAATTTACTATAGAAAAGTCAATCCCTGGCGTAATTAAAATTTGTGACAGTTGAAAATTATTTTTTGAATAATTTACTATAGAAAAGTCAATCCCTGGGATATTTAAAATTTGCGACAGTATAAAATTATTTTTTGAATAATTTACTATAGAAAAGGCAATCCCTGGGATATTTAAAATTTGCGACAGTTGAAAATTATTTTTTGAATAATTTACTATAGAAAAGGCAATCCCTGGGATATTTAAAATTTGCGACAGTATAAAATTATTTTTTGAATAATTTACTATAGAAAAGGCAATCCCTGGCGTAATTAAAATTTGTGACAGTTGAAAATTAGTTTTTGAATAATTTACTATAGAAAAGTCAATCCCTGGCGTAATTAAAATTTGTGACAGTATAAAATTATTTTTTGAATAATTTACTATAGAAAAGGCAATCCCTGGGATATTTAAAATTTGCGACAGTATAAAATTAGTTTTTGAATAATTTACTATAGAAAAGTCAATCCCTGGCGTAATTAAAATTTGTGACAGTTGAAAATTATTTTTTGAATAATTTACTATAGAAAAGTCAATCCCTGAGATATTTAAAATTTGCGACAGTATAAAATTATTTTTTGAATAATTTACTATAGAAAAGGCAATCCCTGGCGTAATTAAAATTTGTGACAGTATAAAATTAGTTTTTGAATAATTTACTATAGAAAAGTCAATCCCTGGGATATTTAAAATTTGTGACAGTTGAAAATTATTTTTTGAATAATTTACTATAGAAAAGGCAATCCCTGGCGTAATTAAAATTTGTGACAGTATAAAATTAGTTTTTGAATAATTTACTATAGAAAAGTCAATCCCTGGCGTAATTAAAATTTGTGACAGTTGAAAATTAGTTTTTGAATAATTTACTATAGAAAAGTCAATCCCTGGCGTAATTAAAATTTGTGACAGTATAAAATTATTTTTTGAATAATTTACTATAGAAAAGTCAATCCCTGGCGCAATTAAAATTTGCGACAGTTGAAAATTATTTTTTGAATAATTTACTATAGAAAAGGCAATCCCTGGCGTAATTAAAATTTGCGACAGTATAAAATTATTTTTTGAATAATTTACTATAGAAAAGTCAATCCCTGGCGCAATTAAAATTTGTGACAGTATAAAATTAGTTTTTGAATAATTTACTATAGAAAAGTCAATCCCTGGCGCAATTAAAATTTGTGACAGTATAAAATTAGTTTTTGAATAATTTACTATAGAAAAGGCAATCCCTGGCGTAATTAAAATTTGCGACAGTTGAAAATTAGTTTTTGAATAATTTACTATAGAAAAGGCAATCCCTGGCGCAATTAAAATTTGCGACAGTATAAAATTAGTTTTTGAATAATTTACTATAGAAAAGTCAATCCCTGGCGCAATTAAAATTTGTGACAGTATAAAATTAGTTTTTGAATAATTTACTATAGAAAAGTCAATCCCTGGGATATTTAAAATTTGTGACAGTTGAAAATTATTTTTTGAATAATTTACTATAGAAAAGGCAATCCCTGGCGTAATTAAAATTTGTGACAGTTGAAAATTAGTTTTTGAATAATTTACTATAGAAAAGGCAATCCCTGGCGTAATTAAAATTTGCGACAGTATAAAATTAGTTTTTGAATAATTTACTATAGAAAAGTCAATCCCTGGGATATTTAAAATTTGTGACAGTTGAAAATTATTTTTTGAATAATTTACTATAGAAAAGGCAATCCCTGGCGTAATTAAAATTTGCGACAGTATAAAATTATTTTTTGAATAATTTACTATAGAAAAGGCAATCCCTGGCGTAATTAAAATTTGTGACAGTTGAAAATTAGTTTTTGAATAATTTACTATAGAAAAGTCAATCCCTGGCGTAATTAAAATTTGTGACAGTATAAAATTATTTTTTGAATAATTTACTATAGAAAAGTCAATCCCTGGCGCAATTAAAATTTGCGACAGTTGAAAATTATTTTTTGAATAATTTACTATAGAAAAGGCAATCCCTGGCGTAATTAAAATTTGCGACAGTATAAAATTATTTTTTGAATAATTTACTATAGAAAAGTCAATCCCTGGCGCAATTAAAATTTGTGACAGTATAAAATTAGTTTTTGAATAATTTACTATAGAAAAGTCAATCCCTGGCGCAATTAAAATTTGTGACAGTATAAAATTAGTTTTTGAATAATTTACTATAGAAAAGGCAATCCCTGGCGTAATTAAAATTTGCGACAGTTGAAAATTAGTTTTTGAATAATTTACTATAGAAAAGGCAATCCCTGGCGCAATTAAAATTTGCGACAGTATAAAATTAGTTTTTGAATAATTTACTATAGAAAAGTCAATCCCTGGCGCAATTAAAATTTGTGACAGTATAAAATTAGTTTTTGAATAATTTACTATAGAAAAGTCAATCCCTGGGATATTTAAAATTTGTGACAGTTGAAAATTATTTTTTGAATAATTTACTATAGAAAAGGCAATCCCTGGCGTAATTAAAATTTGTGACAGTTGAAAATTATTTTTTGAATAATTTACTATAGAAAAGTCAATCCCTGGGATATTTAAAATTTGCGACAGTATAAAATTATTTTTTGAATAATTTACTATAGAAAAGGCAATCCCTGGCGTAATTAAAATTTGTGACAGTTGAAAATTAGTTTTTGAATAATTTACTATAGAAAAGTCAATCCCTGGCGTAATTAAAATTTGTGACAGTATAAAATTATTTTTTGAATAATTTACTATAGAAAAGTCAATCCCTGGCGCAATTAAAATTTGCGACAGTATAAAATTATTTTTTGAATAATTTACTATAGAAAAGTCAATCCCTGGCGCAATTAAAATTTGCGACAGTTGAAAATTATTTTTTGAATAATTTACTATAGAAAAGGCAATCCCTGGCGTAATTAAAATTTGTGACAGTTGAAAATTAGTTTTTGAATAATTTACTATAGAAAAGTCAATCCCTGGCGCAATTAAAATTTGTGACAGTATAAAATTATTTTTTGAATAATTTACTATAGAAAAGTCAATCCCTGGCGCAATTAAAATTTGCGACAGTTGAAAATTATTTTTTGAATAATTTACTATAGAAAAGGCAATCCCTGGCGTAATTAAAATTTGTGACAGTTGAAAATTATTTTTTGAATAATTTACTATAGAAAAGTCAATCCCTGGGATATTTAAAATTTGCGACAGTATAAAATTAGTTTTTGAATAATTTACTATAGAAAAGTCAATCCCTGGCGCAATTAAAATTTGTGACAGTATAAAATTAGTTTTTGAATAATTTACTATAGAAAAGTCAATCCCTGGGATATTTAAAATTTGTGACAGTTGAAAATTATTTTTTGAATAATTTACTATAGAAAAGGCAATCCCTGGGATATTTAAAATTTGTGACAGTTGAAAATTATTTTTTGAATAATTTACTATAGAAAAGTCAATCCCTGGGATATTTAAAATTTGTGACAGTATAAAATTAGTTTTTGAATAATTTACTATAGAAAAGTCAATCCCTGGGATATTTAAAATTTGTGACAGTTGAAAATTATTTTTTGAATAATTTACTATAGAAAAGGCAATCCCTGGCGCACATAAAATTTGTGACAGTATAAAATTAGTTTTTGAATAATTTACTATAGAAAAGGCAATCCCTGGCGCAATTAAAATTTGTGACAGTTGAAAATTATTTTTTGAATAATTTACTATAGAAAAGTCAATCCCTGGCGTAATTAAAATTTGTGACAGTTGAAAATTATTTTTTGAATAATTTACTATAGAAAAGTCAATCCCTGAGATATTTAAAATTTGCGACAGTATAAAATTATTTTTTGAATAATTTACTATAGAAAAGGCAATCCCTGGCGTAATTAAAATTTGTGACAGTATAAAATTAGTTTTTGAATAATTTACTATAGAAAAGTCAATCCCTGGGATATTTAAAATTTGTGACAGTTGAAAATTATTTTTTGAATAATTTACTATAGAAAAGGCAATCCCTGGCGTAATTAAAATTTGTGACAGTATAAAATTAGTTTTTGAATAATTTACTATAGAAAAGTCAATCCCTGGCGTAATTAAAATTTGTGACAGTTGAAAATTAGTTTTTGAATAATTTACTATAGAAAAGTCAATCCCTGGCGTAATTAAAATTTGTGACAGTATAAAATTATTTTTTGAATAATTTACTATAGAAAAGTCAATCCCTGGCGCAATTAAAATTTGCGACAGTTGAAAATTATTTTTTGAATAATTTACTATAGAAAAGGCAATCCCTGGCGTAATTAAAATTTGCGACAGTATAAAATTATTTTTTGAATAATTTACTATAGAAAAGTCAATCCCTGGCGCAATTAAAATTTGTGACAGTATAAAATTAGTTTTTGAATAATTTACTATAGAAAAGTCAATCCCTGGCGCAATTAAAATTTGTGACAGTATAAAATTAGTTTTTGAATAATTTACTATAGAAAAGGCAATCCCTGGCGTAATTAAAATTTGCGACAGTTGAAAATTAGTTTTTGAATAATTTACTATAGAAAAGGCAATCCCTGGCGCAATTAAAATTTGCGACAGTATAAAATTAGTTTTTGAATAATTTACTATAGAAAAGTCAATCCCTGGCGCAATTAAAATTTGTGACAGTATAAAATTAGTTTTTGAATAATTTACTATAGAAAAGTCAATCCCTGGGATATTTAAAATTTGTGACAGTTGAAAATTATTTTTTGAATAATTTACTATAGAAAAGGCAATCCCTGGCGTAATTAAAATTTGTGACAGTTGAAAATTAGTTTTTGAATAATTTACTATAGAAAAGGCAATCCCTGGCGTAATTAAAATTTGCGACAGTATAAAATTAGTTTTTGAATAATTTACTATAGAAAAGTCAATCCCTGGGATATTTAAAATTTGTGACAGTTGAAAATTATTTTTTGAATAATTTACTATAGAAAAGGCAATCCCTGGCGTAATTAAAATTTGCGACAGTATAAAATTATTTTTTGAATAATTTACTATAGAAAAGGCAATCCCTGGCGTAATTAAAATTTGTGACAGTTGAAAATTAGTTTTTGAATAATTTACTATAGAAAAGTCAATCCCTGGCGTAATTAAAATTTGTGACAGTATAAAATTATTTTTTGAATAATTTACTATAGAAAAGTCAATCCCTGGCGCAATTAAAATTTGCGACAGTTGAAAATTATTTTTTGAATAATTTACTATAGAAAAGGCAATCCCTGGCGTAATTAAAATTTGCGACAGTATAAAATTATTTTTTGAATAATTTACTATAGAAAAGTCAATCCCTGGCGCAATTAAAATTTGTGACAGTATAAAATTAGTTTTTGAATAATTTACTATAGAAAAGTCAATCCCTGGCGCAATTAAAATTTGTGACAGTATAAAATTAGTTTTTGAATAATTTACTATAGAAAAGGCAATCCCTGGCGTAATTAAAATTTGCGACAGTTGAAAATTAGTTTTTGAATAATTTACTATAGAAAAGGCAATCCCTGGCGCAATTAAAATTTGCGACAGTATAAAATTAGTTTTTGAATAATTTACTATAGAAAAGTCAATCCCTGGCGCAATTAAAATTTGTGACAGTATAAAATTAGTTTTTGAATAATTTACTATAGAAAAGTCAATCCCTGGGATATTTAAAATTTGTGACAGTTGAAAATTATTTTTTGAATAATTTACTATAGAAAAGGCAATCCCTGGCGTAATTAAAATTTGTGACAGTTGAAAATTATTTTTTGAATAATTTACTATAGAAAAGTCAATCCCTGGGATATTTAAAATTTGCGACAGTATAAAATTATTTTTTGAATAATTTACTATAGAAAAGGCAATCCCTGGGATATTTAAAATTTGCGACAGTATAAAATTAGTTTTTGAATAATTTACTATAGAAAAGTCAATCCCTGGGATATCTAAAATTTGTGACAGTTGAAAATTATTTTTTGAATAATTTACTATAGAAAAGTCAATCCCTGGCGCAATTAAAATTTGCGACAGTATAAAATTAGTTTTTGAATAATTTACTATAGAAAAGTCAATCCCTGGCGTAATTAAAATTTGTGACAGTTGAAAATTATTTTTTGAATAATTTACTATAGAAAAGTCAATCCCTGAGATATTTAAAATTTGCGACAGTATAAAATTATTTTTTGAATAATTTACTATAGAAAAGGCAATCCCTGGCGTAATTAAAATTTGTGACAGTATAAAATTAGTTTTTGAATAATTTACTATAGAAAAGTCAATCCCTGGGATATTTAAAATTTGTGACAGTTGAAAATTATTTTTTGATTAATTTACTATAGAAAAGGCAATCCCTGGCGTAATTAAAATTTGTGACAGTATAAAATTAGTTTTTGAATAATTTACTATAGAAAAGTCAATCCCTGGCGTAATTAAAATTTGTGACAGTTGAAAATTAGTTTTTGAATAATTTACTATAGAAAAGTCAATCCCTGGCGTAATTAAAATTTGTGACAGTATAAAATTATTTTTTGAATAATTTACTATAGAAAAGTCAATCCCTGGCGCAATTAAAATTTGCGACAGTTGAAAATTATTTTTTGAATAATTTACTATAGAAAAGGCAATCCCTGGCGTAATTAAAATTTGCGACAGTATAAAATTATTTTTTGAATAATTTACTATAGAAAAGTCAATCCCTGGCGCAATTAAAATTTGTGACAGTATAAAATTAGTTTTTGAATAATTTACTATAGAAAAGTCAATCCCTGGCGCAATTAAAATTTGTGACAGTATAAAATTAGTTTTTGAATAATTTACTATAGAAAAGGCAATCCCTGGCGTAATTAAAATTTGCGACAGTTGAAAATTAGTTTTTGAATAATTTACTATAGAAAAGGCAATCCCTGGCGCAATTAAAATTTGCGACAGTATAAAATTAGTTTTTGAATAATTTACTATAGAAAAGTCAATCCCTGGCGCAATTAAAATTTGTGACAGTATAAAATTAGTTTTTGAATAATTTACTATAGAAAAGTCAATCCCTGGGATATTTAAAATTTGTGACAGTTGAAAATTATTTTTTGAATAATTTACTATAGAAAAGGCAATCCCTGGCGTAATTAAAATTTGTGACAGTTGAAAATTAGTTTTTGAATAATTTACTATAGAAAAGGCAATCCCTGGCGTAATTAAAATTTGCGACAGTATAAAATTAGTTTTTGAATAATTTACTATAGAAAAGTCAATCCCTGGGATATTTAAAATTTGTGACAGTTGAAAATTATTTTTTGAATAATTTACTATAGAAAAGGCAATCCCTGGCGTAATTAAAATTTGCGACAGTATAAAATTATTTTTTGAATAATTTACTATAGAAAAGGCAATCCCTGGCGTAATTAAAATTTGTGACAGTTGAAAATTAGTTTTTGAATAATTTACTATAGAAAAGTCAATCCCTGGCGTAATTAAAATTTGTGACAGTATAAAATTATTTTTTGAATAATTTACTATAGAAAAGTCAATCCCTGGCGCAATTAAAATTTGCGACAGTTGAAAATTATTTTTTGAATAATTTACTATAGAAAAGGCAATCCCTGGCGTAATTAAAATTTGCGACAGTATAAAATTATTTTTTGAATAATTTACTATAGAAAAGTCAATCCCTGGCGCAATTAAAATTTGTGACAGTATAAAATTAGTTTTTGAATAATTTACTATAGAAAAGTCAATCCCTGGCGCAATTAAAATTTGTGACAGTATAAAATTAGTTTTTGAATAATTTACTATAGAAAAGGCAATCCCCTGGCGTAATTAAAATTTGCGACAGTTGAAAATTAGTTTTTGAATAATTTACTATAGAAAAGGCAATCCCTGGCGCAATTAAAATTTGCGACAGTATAAAATTAGTTTTTGAATAATTTACTATAGAAAAGTCAATCCCTGGCGCAATTAAAATTTGTGACAGTATAAAATTAGTTTTTGAATAATTTACTATAGAAAAGTCAATCCCTGGGATATTTAAAATTTGTGACAGTTGAAAATTATTTTTTGAATAATTTACTATAGAAAAGGCAATCCCTGGCGTAATTAAAATTTGTGACAGTTGAAAATTATTTTTTGAATAATTTACTATAGAAAAGTCAATCCCTGGGATATTTAAAATTTGCGACAGTATAAAATTATTTTTTGAATAATTTACTATAGAAAAGGCAATCCCTGGCGTAATTAAAATTTGTGACAGTTGAAATTATTTTTTGATTAATTTACTATAGAAAAGGCAATCCCTGGCGTAATTAAAATTTGTGACAGTATAAAATTAGTTTTTGAATAATTTACTATAGAAAAGTCAATCCCTGGCGTAATTAAAATTTGTGACAGTTGAAAATTAGTTTTTGAATAATTTACTATAGAAAAGTCAATCCCTGGCGTAATTAAAATTTGTGACAGTATAAAATTATTTTTTGAATAATTTACTATAGAAAAGTCAATCCCTGGCGCAATTAAAATTTGCGACAGTTGAAAATTATTTTTTGAATAATTTACTATAGAAAAGGCAATCCCTGGCGTAATTAAAATTTGCGACAGTATAAAATTATTTTTTGAATAATTTTACTATAGAAAAGTCAATCCCTGGCGCAATTAAAATTTGTGACAGTATAAAATTAGTTTTTGAATAATTTACTATAGAAAAGTCAATCCCTGGCGCAATTAAAATTTGTGACAGTATAAAATTAGTTTTTGAATAATTTACTATAGAAAAGGCAATCCCTGGCGTAATTAAAATTTGCGACAGTTGAAAATTAGTTTTTGAATAATTTACTATAGAAAAGGCAATCCCTGGCGCAATTAAAATTTGCGACAGTATAAAATTAGTTTTTGAATAATTTACTATAGAAAAGTCAATCCCTGGCGCAATTAAAATTTGTGACAGTATAAAATTAGTTTTTGAATAATTTACTATAGAAAAGTCAATCCCTGGGATATTTAAAATTTGTGACAGTTGAAAATTATTTTTTGAATAATTTACTATAGAAAAGGCAATCCCTGGCGTAATTAAAATTTGTGACAGTTGAAAATTAGTTTTTGAATAATTTACTATAGAAAAGGCAATCCCTGGCGTAATTAAAATTTGCGACAGTATAAAATTAGTTTTTGAATAATTTACTATAGAAAAGTCAATCCCTGGGATATTTAAAATTTGTGACAGTTGAAAATTATTTTTTGAATAATTTACTATAGAAAAGGCAATCCCTGGCGTAATTAAAATTTGCGACAGTATAAAATTATTTTTTGAATAATTTACTATAGAAAAGGCAATCCCTGGCGTAATTAAAATTTGTGACAGTTGAAAATTAGTTTTTGAATAATTTACTATAGAAAAGTCAATCCCTGGCGTAATTAAAATTTGTGACAGTATAAAATTATTTTTTGAATAATTTACTATAGAAAAGTCAATCCCTGGCGCAATTAAAATTTGCGACAGTTGAAAATTATTTTTTGAATAATTTACTATAGAAAAGGCAATCCCTGGCGTAATTAAAATTTGCGACAGTATAAAATTATTTTTTGAATAATTTACTATAGAAAAGTCAATCCCTGGCGCAATTAAAATTTGTGACAGTATAAAATTAGTTTTTGAATAATTTACTATAGAAAAGTCAATCCCTGGCGCAATTAAAATTTGTGACAGTATAAAATTAGTTTTTGAATAATTTACTATAGAAAAGGCAATCCCTGGCGTAATTAAAATTTGCGACAGTTGAAAATTAGTTTTTGAATAATTTACTATAGAAAAGGCAATCCCTGGCGCAATTAAAATTTGCGACAGTATAAAATTAGTTTTTGAATAATTTACTATAGAAAAGTCAATCCCTGGCGCAATTAAAATTTGTGACAGTATAAAATTAGTTTTTGAATAATTTACTATAGAAAAGTCAATCCCTGGGATATTTAAAATTTGTGACAGTTGAAAATTATTTTTTGAATAATTTACTATAGAAAAGGCAATCCCTGGCGTAATTAAAATTTGTGACAGTTGAAAATTATTTTTTGAATAATTTACTATAGAAAAGTCAATCCCTGGGATATTTAAAATTTGCGACAGTATAAAATTATTTTTTGAATAATTTACTATAGAAAAGGCAATCCCTGGCGTAATTAAAATTTGTGACAGTTGAAAATTAGTTTTTGAATAATTTACTATAGAAAAGTCAATCCCTGGCGTAATTAAAATTTGTGACAGTATAAAATTATTTTTTGAATAATTTACTATAGAAAAGTCAATCCCTGGCGCAATTAAAATTTGCGACAGTATAAAATTATTTTTTGAATAATTTACTATAGAAAAGTCAATCCCTGGCGCAATTAAAATTTGCGACAGTTGAAAATTATTTTTTGAATAATTTACTATAGAAAAGGCAATCCCTGGCGTAATTAAAATTTGTGACAGTTGAAAATTAGTTTTTGAATAATTTACTATAGAAAAGTCAATCCCTGGCGCAATTAAAATTTGTGACAGTATAAAATTATTTTTTGAATAATTTACTATAGAAAAGTCAATCCCTGGCGCAATTAAAATTTGCGACAGTTGAAAATTATTTTTTGAATAATTTACTATAGAAAAGGCAATCCCTGGCGTAATTAAAATTTGTGACATTTGAAAATTATTTTTTGAATAATTTACTATAGAAAAGTCAATCCCTGGGATATTTAAAATTTGCGACAGTATAAAATTAGTTTTTGAATAATTTACTATAGAAAAGTCAATCCCTGGCGCAATTAAAATTTGTGACAGTATAAAATTAGTTTTTGAATAATTTACTATAGAAAAGTCAATCCCTGGGATATTTAAAATTTGTGACAGTTGAAAATTATTTTTTGAATAATTTACTATAGAAAAGGCAATCCCTGGGATATTTAAAATTTGTGACAGTTGAAAATTATTTTTTGAATAATTTACTATAGAAAAGTCAATCCCTGGGATATTTAAAATTTGTGACAGTATAAAATTAGTTTTTGAATAATTTACTATAGAAAAGTCAATCCCTGGGATATTTAAAATTTGTGACAGTTGAAAATTATTTTTTGAATAATTTACTATAGAAAAGGCAATCCCTGGCGCACATAAAATTTGTGACAGTATAAAATTAGTTTTTGAATAATTTACTATAGAAAAGGCAATCCCTGGCGCAATTAAAATTTGTGACAGTTGAAAATTATTTTTTGAATAATTTACTATAGAAAAGTCAATCCCTGGCGTAATTAAAATTTGTGACAGTATAAAATTATTTTTTGAATAATTTACTATAGAAAAGGCAATCCCTGGGATATTTAAAATTTGCGACAGTATAAAATTAGTTTTTGAATAATTTACTATAGAAAAGTCAATCCCTGGGATATCTAAAATTTGTGACAGTTGAAAATTATTTTTTGAATAATTTACTATAGAAAAGTCAATCCCTGGCGCAATTAAAATTTGTGACAGTTGAAAATTATTTTTTGAATAATTTACTATAGAAAAGGCAATCCCTGGGATATTTAAAATTTGCGACAGTATAAAATTAGTTTTTGAATAATTTACTATAGAAAAGTCAATCCCTGGCGCAATTAAAATTTGTGACAGTATAAAATTAGTTTTTGAATAATTTACTATAGAAAAGTCAATCCCTGGGATATTTAAAATTTGCGACAGTATAAAATTAGTTTTTGAATAATTTACTATAGAAAAGTCAATCCCTGGCGCAATTAAAATTTGTGACAGTATAAAATTAGTTTTTGAATAATTTACTATAGAAAAGGCAATCCCTGGGATATTTAAAATTTGCGACAGTATAAAATTAGTTTTTGAATAATTTACTATAGAAAAGTCAATCCCTGGCGCAATTAAAATTTGTGACAGTATAAAATTAGTTTTTGAATAATTTACTATAGAAAAGTCAATCCCTGGGATATTTAAAATTTGCGACAGTATAAAATTAGTTTTTGAATAATTTACTATAGAAAAGTCAATCCCTGGCGCAATTAAAATTTGTGACAGTATAAAATTAGTTTTTGAATAATTTACTATAGAAAAGTCAATCCCTGGCGCAATTAAAATTTGTGACAGTTGAAAATTATTTTTTGAATAATTTACTATAGAAAAGGCAATCCCTGGGATATTTAAAATTTGCGACAGTATAAAATTAGTTTTTGAATAATTTACTATAGAAAAGTCAATCCCTGGCGCAATTAAAATTTGCGACAGTATAAAATTAGTTTTTGAATAATTTACTATAGAAAAGGCAATCCCTGGCGCAATTAAAATTTGTGACAGTATAAAATTATTTTTTGAATAATTTACTATAGAAAAGGCAATCCCTGGGATATTTAAAATTTGCGACAGTATAAAATTAGTTTTTGAATAATTTACTATAGAAAAGTCAATCCCTGGGATATTTAAAATTTGTGACAGTATAAAATTAGTTTTTGAATAATTTACTATAGAAAAGGCAATCCCTGGGATATTTAAAATTTGCGACAGTTGAAAATTATTTTTTGAATAATTTACTATAGAAAAGTCAATCCCTGGGATATTTAAAATTTGTGACAGTTGAAAATTATTTTTTGAATAATTTACTATAGAAAAGGCAATCCCTGGCGTAATTAAAATTTGTGACAGTATAAAATTAGTTTTTGAATAATTTACTATAGAAAAGTCAATCCCTGGCGTAATTAAAATTTGTGACAGTTGAAAATTAGTTTTTGAATAATTTACTATAGAAAAGTCAATCCCTGGCGTAATTAAAATTTGTGACAGTATAAAATTATTTTTTGAATAATTTACTATAGAAAAGTCAATCCCTGGCGTAATTATAATTTGTGACAGTATAAAATTATTTTTTGAATAATTTACTATAGAAAAGGCAATCCCTGGGATATTTAAAATTTGCGACAGTATAAAATTAGTTTTTGAATAATATATATATAATCTATATACTATAGAAAAGTCAATCCCTGGGATATTTAAAATTTGTGACAGTTGAAAATTATTTTTTGAATAATTTACTATAGAAAAGTCAATCCCTGGGATATTTAAAATTTGTGACAGTATAAAATTAGTTTTTGAATAATTTACTATAGAAAAGTCAATCCCTGGCGTAATTAAAATTTGTGACAGTTGAAAATTATTTTTTGAATAATTTACTATAGAAAAGGCAATCCCTGGCGTAATTAAAATTTGCGACAGTATAAAATTAGTTTTTGAATAATTTACTATAGAAAAGGCAATCCCTGGGATATTTAAAATTTGCGACAGTATAAAATTAGTTTTTGAATAATTTACTATAGAAAAGTCAATCCCTGGGATATTTAAAATTTGTGACAGTTGAAAATTATTTTTTGAATAATTTACTATAGAAAAGGCAATCCCTGGCGTAATTAAAATTTGTGACAGTTGAAAATTATTTTTTGAATAATTTACTATAGAAAAGGCAATCCCTGGGATATTTAAAATTTGCGACAGTATAAAATTAGTTTTTGAATAATTTACTATAGAAAAGTCAATCCCTGGGATATTTAAAATTTGTGACAGTATAAAATTAGTTTTTGAATAATTTACTATAGAAAAGTCAATCCCTGGCGTAATTAAAATTTGTGACAGTATAAAATTAGTTTTTGAATAATTTACTATAGAAAAGTCAATCCCTGGGATATTTAAAATTTGCGACAGTATAAAATTAGTTTTTGAATAATTTACTATAGAAAAGTCAATCCCTGGCGCACATAAAATTTGTGACAGTTGAAAATTATTTTTTGAAAAATTTACTATAGAAAAGGCAATCCCTGGCGCAATTAAAATTTGTGACAGTTGAAAATTATTTTTTGAATAATTTACTATAGAAAAGGCATTCCCTGGGATATTTAAAATTTGCGACAGTATAAAATTAGTTTTTGAATAATTTACTATAGAAAAGTCAATCCCTGGCGCAATTAAAATTTGTGACAGTATAAAATTAGTTTTTGAATAATTTACTATAGAAAAGTCAATCCCTGGGATATTTAAAATTTGCGACAGTATAAAATTAGTTTTTGAATAATTTACTATAGAAAAGTCAATCCCTGGCGCAATTAAAATTTGTGACAGTATAAAATTAGTTTTTGAATAATTTACTATAGAAAAGGCAATCCCTGGGATATTTAAAATTTGTGACAGTTGAAAATTATTTTTTGAATAATTTACTATAGAAAAGTCAATCCCTGGGATATTTAAAATTTGCGACAGTATAAAATTAGTTTTTGAATAATTTACTATAGAAAAGTCAATCCCTGGCGTAATTAAAATTTGTGACAGTATAAAATTAGTTTTTGAATAATTTACTATAGAAAAGTCAATCCCTGGCGCAATTAAAATTTGTGACAGTATAAAATTATTTTTTGAATAATTTACTATAGAAAAGTCAATCCCTGGCGTAATTAAAATTTGTGACAGTTGAAAATTATTTTTTGAATAATTTACTATAGAAAAGTCAATCCCTGGGATATTTAAAATTTGCGACAGTATAAAATTAGTTTTTGAATAATTTACTATAGAAAAGTCAATCCCTGGGATATTTAAAATTTGTGACAGTTGAAAATTATTTTTTGAATAATTTACTATAGAAAAGGCAATCCCTGGCGTAATTAAAATTTGTGACAATTGAAAATTATTTTTTGAATAATTTACTATAGAAAAGTCAATCCCTGGCGTAATTAAAATTTGTGACAGTATAAAATTATTTTTTGAATAATTTACTATAGAAAAGTCAATCCCTGGGATATTTAAAATTTGTGACAGTTGAAAATTATTTTTTGAATAATTTACTATAGAAAAGTCAATCCCTGGCGCAATTAAAATTTGTGACAGTATAAAATTAGTTTTTGAATAATTTACTATAGAAAAGTCAATCCCTGGCGTAATTAAAATTTGTGACAGTTGAAAAATATTTTTTGAATAATTTACTATAGAAAAGTCAATCCCTGGCGTAATTAAAATTTGTGACAGTATAAAATTATTTTTTGAATAATTTACTATAGAAAAGGCAATCCCTGGGATATTTAAAATTTGCGACAGTATAAAATTAGTTTTTGAATAATTTACTATAGAAAAGTCAATCCCTGGGATATTTAAAATTTGTGACAGTTGAAAATTATTTTTTGAATAATTTACTATAGAAAAGTCAATCCCTGGCGCAATTAAAATTTGTGACAGTATAAAATTATTTTTTGAATAATTTACTATAGAAAAGTCAATCCCTGGCGCAATTAAAATTTGTGACAGTATAAAATTATTTTTTGAATAATTTACTATAGAAAAGGCAATCCCTGGGATATTTAAAATTTGCGACAGTATAAAATTAGTTTTTGAATAATTTACTATAGAAAAGGCAATCCCTGGGATATTTAAAATTTCCGACAGTATAAAATTAGTTTTTGAATAATTTACTATAGAAAAGTCAATCCCTGGCGCAATTAAAATTTGTGACAGTATAAAATTAGTTTTTGAATAATTTACTATAGAAAAGGCAATCCCTGGCGCAATTAAAATTTGTGACAGTATAAAATTAGTTTTTGAATAATTTACTATAGAAAAGTCAATCCCTGGGATATTTAAAATTTGCGACAGTATAAAATTAGTTTTTGAATAATTTACTATAGAAAAGTCAATCCCTGGGATATTTAAAATTTGTGACAGTATAAAATTATTTTTTGAATAATTTACTATAGAAAAGGCAATCCCTGGGATATTTAAAATTTGCGACAGTATAAAATTATTTTTTGAATAATTTACTATAGAAAAGTCAATCCCTGGGATATTTAAAATTTGTGACAGTTGAAAATTATTTTTTGAATAATTTACTATAGAAAAGGCAATCCCTGGCGTAATTAAAATTTGTGACAGTATAAAATTATTTTTTGAATAATTTACTATAGAATAGGCAATCCCTGGCGTAATTAAAATTTGTGACAGTTGAAAATTAGTTGTTGAATAATTTACTATAGAAAAGTCAATCCCTGGGATATTTAAAATTTGCGACAGTATAAAATTAGTTTTTGAATAATTTACTATAGAAAAGTCAATCCCTGGGATATTTAAAATTTGCGACAGTATAAAATTAGTTTTTGAATAATTTACTATAGAAAAGTCAATCCCTGGCGCAATTAAAATTTGTGACAGTATAAAATTAGTTTTTGAATAATTTACTATAGAAAAGGCAATCCCTGGGATATTTAAAATTTGTGACAGTTGAAAATTAGTTTTTGAATAATTTACTATAGAAAAGTCAATCCCTGGGATATTTAAAATTTGCGACAGTTGAAAATTAGTTTTTGAATAATTTACTATAGAAAAGTCAATCCCTGGGATATTTAAAATTTGCGACAGTATAAAATTAGTTTTTGAATAATTTACTATAGAAAAGTCAATCCCTGGCGCAATTAAAATTTGTGACAGTATAAAATTAGTTTTTGAATAATTTACTATAGAAAAGGCAATCCCTGGGATATTTAAAATTTGTGACAGTATAAAATTAGTTTTTGAATAATTTACTATAGAAAAGGCAATCCCTGGGATATTTAAAATTTGTGACAGTTGAAAATTATTTTTTGAATAATTTACTATAGAAAAGGCAATCCCTGGCGTAATTAAAATTTGTGACAGTTGAAAATTATTTTTTGAATAATTTACTATAGAAAAGGCAATCCCTGGGATATTTAAAATTTGCGACAGTATAAAATTAGTTTTTGAATAATTTACTATAGAAAAGTCAATCCCTGGGGATATTTAAAATTTGTGACAGTATAAAATTAGTTTTTGAATAATTTACTATAGAAAAGGCAATCCCTGGGATATTTAAAATTTTATATTTTATACTGTCGCAAATTTTAAATATCCCAGGGATTGCCTTTTCTATAGTAAATTATTCAAAAAATAATTTTATACTGTCACAAATTTTAATTACGCCAGGGATTTGCCTTTTCTATAGTAAATTATTCAAAAAATAATTTTCAACTGTCACAAATTTTAATTACGAGGGATTGCCTTTTCTATAGTAAATTATTCAAAAAATAATTTTATACTGTCGCAAATTTTAAATATCCCAGGGATTGCCTTTTCTATAGTAAATTATTCAAAAAATAATTTTACACTGTCACAAATTTTAATTGCGCCAGGGATTGACTTTTCTATAGTATATTATTCAAAAACTAATTTTATACTGTCGCAAATTTTAAATATCCCAGGGATTGACTTTTCTATAGTAAATTATTCAAAAACTAATTTTATACTGTCACAAATTTTAAATATCCCAGGGATTGACTTTTCTATAGTAAATTATTCAAAAACTAATTTTATACTGTCACAAATTTTAATTGCGCCAGGGATTGACTTTTCTATAGTAAATTATTCAAAAAATAATTTTCAACTGTCACAAATTTTAAATATCCCAGGGATTGACTTTTCTATAGTAAATTATTCAAAAAATAATTTTATACTGTCACAAATTTTAATTGCGCCAGGGATTGACTTTTCTATAGTAAATTATTCAAAAACTAATTTTATACTGTCGCAAATTTTAAAATTTACTATAGAAAAGTCAATCCCTGGGATATTTAAAATTTGCGACAGTATAAAATTAGTTTTTGAATAATTTACTATAGAAAAGTCAATCCCTGGCGCAATTAAAATTTGTGACAGTATAAAATTAGTTTTTGAATAATTTACTATAGAAAAGGCAATCCCTGGGATATTTAAAATTTGTGACAGTTGAAAATTATTTTTTGAATAATTTACTATAGAAAAGGCAATCCCTGGCGTAATTAAAATTTGTGACAGTTGAAAATTAGTTTTTGAATAATTTACTATAGAAAAGGCAATCCCTGGGATATTTAAAATTTGCGACAGTATAAAATTATTTTTTGAATAATTTACTATAGAAAAGTCAATCCCTGGCGCAATTAAAATTTGTGACAGTTGAAAATTATTTTTTGAATAATTTACTATAGAAAAGTCAATCCCTGGCGTAATTAAAATTTGTGACAGTATAAAATTAGTTTTTGAAAAATTTACTATAGAAAAGGCAATCCCTGGCGCAATTAAAATTTGTGACAGTTGAAAATTATTTTTTGAATAATTTACTATAGAAAAGGCAATCCCTGGGATATTTAAAATTTGCGACAGTATAAAATTATTTTTTGAATAATTTACTATAGAAAAGGCAATCCCTGGGATATTTAAAATTTGCGACAGTTGAAAATTATTTTTTGAATAATTTACTATAGAAAAGGCAATCCCTGGGATATTTAAAATTTGTGACAGTATAAAATTAGTTTTTGAAAAATTTACTATAGAAAAGGCAATCCCTGGCGCAATTAAAATTTGTGACAGTTGAAAATTATTTTTTGAATAATTTACTATAGAAAAGGCAATCCCTGGGATATTTAAAATTTGCGACAGTATAAAATTATTTTTTGAATAATTTACTATAGAATAGGCAATCCCTGGGATATTTAAAATTTGTGACAGTTGAAAATTATTTTTTGAATAATTTACTATAGAAAAGGCAATCCCTGGGATATTTAAAATTTGCGACAGCATAAAATTAGTTTTTGAATAATTTACTATAGAAAAGTCAATCCCTGGCGCAATTAAAATTTGTGACAGTTGAAAATTAGTTTTTGAATAATTTACTATAGAAAAGTCAATCCCTGGCGCAATTAAAATTTGTGACAGTTGAAAATTATTTTTTGAATAATTTACTATAGAAAAGGCAATCCCTGGGATATTTAAAATTTGCGACAGTATAAAATTAGTTTTTGAATAATTTACTATAGAAAAGTCAATCCCTGGCGTAATTAAAATTTGTGACAGTATAAAATTAGTTTTTGAATAATTTACTATAGAAAAGGCAATCCCTGGGATATTTAAAATTTGTGACAGTATAAAATTAGTTTTTGAAAAATTTACTATAGAAAAGGCAATCCCTGGCGCAATTAAAATTTGTGACAGTTGAAAATTATTTTTTGAATAATTTACTATAGAAAAGGCAATCCCTGGCGCAATTAAAATTTGTGACAGTATAAAATTATTTTTTGAATAATTTACTATAGAAAAGGCAATCCCTGGGATATTTAAAATTTGCGACAGTATAAAATTAGTTTTTGAATAATTTACTATAGAAAAGTCAATCCCTGGCGTAATTAAAATTTGTGACAGTTGAAAATTATTTTTTGAATAATTTACTATAGAAAAGGCAATCCCTGGCGTAATTAAAATTTGTGACAGTATAAAATTATTTTTTGAATAATTTACTATAGAAAAGGCAATCCCTGGGATATTTAAAATTTGCGACAGTATAAAATTAGTTTTTGAATAATTTACTATAGAAAAGTCAATCCCTGGGATATTTAAAATTTGTGACGGTTGAAAATTAGTTTTTGAATAATTTACTATAGAAAAGGCAATCCCTGGCGTAATTAAAATTTGCGACAGTATAAAATTAGTTTTTGAATAATTTACTATAGAAAAGTCAATCCCTGGCGCAATTAAAATTTGTGACAGTATAAAATTATTTTTTGAATAATTTACTATAGAAAAGTCAATCCCTGGCGCAATTAAAATTTGTGACAGTATAAAATTATTTTTTGAATAATTTACTATAGAAAAGGCAATCCCTGGGATATTTAAAATTTGCGACAGTATAAAATTAGTTTTTGAATAATTTACTATAGAAAAGTCAATCCCTGGCGCAATTAAAATTTGTGACAGTATAAAATTAGTTTTTGAATAATTTACTATAGAAAAGTCAATCCCTGGCGCAATTAAAATTTGCGACAGTATAAAATTAGTTTTTGAATAATTTACTATAGAAAAGTCAATCCCTGGCGCAATTAAAATTTGTGACAGTATAAAATTAGTTTTTGAATAATTTACTATAGAAAAGTCAATCCCTGGCGCAATTAAAATTTGCGACAGTATAAAATTAGTTTTTGAAAAATTTACTATAGAAAAGTCAATCCCTGGCGCAATTAAAATTTGTGACAGTATAAAATTATTTTTTGAATAATTTACTATAGAAAAGTCAATCCCTGGCGCAATTAAAATTTGTGACAGTTGAAAATTATTTTTTGAATAATTTACTATAGAAAAGGCAATCCCTGGGATATTTAAAATTTGCGACAGTATAAAATTAGTTTTTGAATAATTTACTATAGAAAAGGCAATCCCTGGCGCAATTAAAATTTGTGACAGTTGAAAATTATTTTTTGAATAATTTACTATAGAAAAGGCAATCCCTGGGATATTTAAAATTTGCGACAGTATAAAATTAGTTTTTGAATAATTTACTATAGAAAAGGCAATCCCTGGCGCAATTAAAATTTGTGACAGTTGAAAATTAGTTTTTGAATAATTTACTATAGAAAAGGCAATCCCTGGGATATTTAAAATTTGTGACAGTATAAAATTATTTTTTGAATAATTTATTAGAAAAGTCAATCCCTGGCGCAATTAAAATTTGTGACAGTATAAAATTATTTTTTGAATAATTTACTATAGAAAAGGCAATCCCTGGGATATTTAAAATTTGCGACAGTATAAAATTAGTTTTTGAATAATTTACTATAGAAAAGTCAATCCCTGGCGCAATTAAAATTTGTGACAGTATAAAATTATTTTTTGAATAATTTACTATAGAAAAGTCAATCCCTGGCGTAATTAAAATTTGTGACAGTATAAAATTAGTTTTTGAATAATTTACTATAGAAAAGTCAATCCCTGGCGCAATTAAAATTTGTGACAGTTGAAAATTATTTTTTGAATAATTTACTATAGAAAAGGCAATCCCTGGGATATTTAAAATTTGCGACAGTATAAAATTAGTTTTTGAATAATTTACTATAGAAAAGTCAATCCCTGGCGCAATTAAAATTTGTGACAGTTGAAAATTATTTTAATTTGTGACAGTTGAAAATTATTTTTTGAATAATTTACTATAGAAAAGTCAATCCCTGGCGCAATTAAAATTTGTGACAGTTGAAAATTAGTTTTTGAATAATTTACTATAGAAAAGGCAATCCCTGGGATATTTAAAATTTGTGACAGTATAAAATTATTTTTTGAATAATTTACTATAGAAAAGTCAATCCCTGGCGCAATTAAAATTTGTGACAGTATAAAATTATTTTTTGAATAATTTACTATAGAAAAGGCAATCCCTGGGATATTTAAAATTTGCGACAGTATAAAATTAGTTTTTGAATAATTTACTATAGAAAAGTCAATCCCTGGCGCAATTAAAATTTGTGACAGTTGAAAATTATTTTTTGAATAATTTACTATAGAAAAGGCAATCCCTGGGATATTTAAAATTTGCGACAGTATAAAATTAGTTTTTGAATAATTTACTATAGAAAAGGCAATCCCTGGGATATTTAAAATTTGCGACAGTATAAAATTATTTTTTGAATAATTTACTATAGAAAAGGCAATCCCTGGGATATTTAAAATTTGCGACAGTATAAAATTAGTTTTTGAATAATTTACTATAGAAAAGTCAATCCCTGGCGCAATTAAAATTTGTGACAGTATAAAATTAGTTTTTGAATAATTTACTATAGAAAAGTCAATCCCTGGGATATTTAAAATTTGTGACAGTTGAAAATTATTTTTTGAATAATTTACTATAGAAAAGGCAATCCCTGGGATATTTAAAATTTGTGACAGTATAAAATTAGTTTTTGAATAATTTACTATAGAAAAGGCAATCCCTGGGATATTTAAAATTTGCGACAGTATAAAATTAGTTTTTGAATAATTTACTATAGAAAAGTCAATCCCTGGGATATTTAAAATTTGTGACAGTTGAAAATTAGTTTTTGAATAATTTACTATAGAAAAGGCAATCCCTGGCGCAATTAAAATTTGTGACAGTTGAAAATTATTTTTTGAATAATTTACTATAGAAAAGGCAATCCCTGGGATATTTAAAATTTGCGACAGTATAAAATTAGTTTTTGAATAATTTACTATAGAAAAGTCAATCCCTGGGATATTTAAAATTTGCGACAGTATAAAATTAGTTTTTGAATAATTTACTATAGAAAAGGCAATCCCTGGCGCAATTAAAATTTGTGACAGTTGAAAATTATTTTTTGAATAATTTACTATAGAAAAGGCAATCCCTGGGATATTTAAAATTTGCGACAGTATAAAATTAGTTTTTGAATAATTTACTATAGAAAAGTCAATCCCTGGCGCAATTAAAATTTGTGACAGTATAAAATTATTTTTTGAATAATTTACTATAGAAAAGGCAATCCCTGGGATATTTAAAATTTGCGACAGTATAAAATTAGTTTTTGAATAATTTACTATAGAAAAGTCAATCCCTGGCGCAATTAAAATTTGTGACAGTTGAAAATTATTTTTTGAATAATTTACTATAGAAAAGGCAATCCCTGGGATATTTAAAATTTGTGACAGTATAAAATTAGTTTTTGAATAATTTACTATAGAAAAGGCAATCCCTGGGATATTTAAAATTTGCGACAGTATAAAATTAGTTTTTGAATAATTTACTATAGAAAAGTCAATCCCTGGGATATTTAAAATTTGTGACAGTTGAAAATTAGTTTTTGAATAATTTACTATAGAAAAGGCAATCCCTGGCGTAATTAAAATTTGCGACAGTATAAAATTAGTTTTTGAATAATTTACTATAGAAAAGTCAATCCCTGGGATATTTAAAATTTGTGACAGTTGAAAATTATTTTTTGAATAATTTACTATAGAAAAGGCAATCCCTGGCGCAATTAAAATTTGTGACAGTTGAAAATTATTTTTTGAATAATTTACTATAGAAAAGGCAATCCCTGGGATATTTAAAATTTGCGACAGTATAAAATTAGTTTTTGAATAATTTACTATAGAAAAGTCAATCCCTGGCGCAATTAAAATTTGTGACAGTATAAAATTATTTTTTGAATAATTTACTATAGAAAAGGCAATCCCTGGGATATTTAAAATTTGCGACAGTATAAAATTAGTTTTTGAATAATTTACTATAGAAAAGTCAATCCCTGGCGCAATTAAAATTTGTGACAGTTGAAAATTATTTTTTGAATAATTTACTATAGAAAAGTCAATCCCTGGCGCAATTAAAATTTGTGACAGTATAAAATTATTTTTTGAATAATTTACTATAGAAAAGGCAATCCCTGGGATATTTAAAATTTGCGACAGTATAAAATTAGTTTTTGAATAATTTACTATAGAAAAGTCAATCCCTGGGATATTTAAAATTTGTGACAGTTGAAAATTAGTTTTTGAATAATTTACTATAGAAAAGGCAATCCCTGGCGTAATTAAAATTTGCGACAGTATAAAATTAGTTTTTGAATAATTTACTATAGAAAAGTCAATCCCTGGCGCAATTAAAATTTGTGACAGTATAAAATTATTTTTTGAATAATTTACTATAGAAAAGTCAATCCCTGGCGCAATTAAAATTTGTGACAGTTGAAAATTATTTTTTGAATAATTTACTATAGAAAAGGCAATCCCTGGGATATTTAAAATTTGCGACAGTATAAAATTAGTTTTTGAATAATTTACTATAGAAAAGGCAATCCCTGGCGCAATTAAAATTTGTGACAGTTGAAAATTATTTTAGTTGAAAATTATTTTTTGAATAATTTACTATAGAAGAGGCAATCCCTGGGATATTTAAAATTTGCGACAGTATAAAATTAGTTTTTGAATAATTTACTATAGAAAAGTCAATCCCTGGCGCAATTAAAATTTGTGACAGTATAAAATTATTTTTTGAATAATTTACTATAGAAAAGGCAATCCCTGGGATATTTAAAATTTGCGACAGTATAAAATTAGTTTTTGAATAATTTACTATAGAAAAGTCAATCCCTGGCGCAATTAAAATTTGTGACAGTTGAAAATTATTTTTTGAATAATTTACTATAGAAAAGGCAATCCCTGGGATATTTAAAATTTGTGACAGTATAAAATTAGTTTTTGAATAATTTACTATAGAAAAGGCAATCCCTGGCGCAATTAAAATTTGTGACAGTTGAAAATTATTTTTTGAATAATTTACTATAGAAAAGGCAATCCCTGGGATATTTAAAATTTGCGACAGTATAAAATTATTTTTTGAATAATTTACTATAGAAAAGGCAATCCCTGGGATATTTAAAATTTGCGACAGTATAAAATTAGTTTTTGAATAATTTACTATAGAAAAGGCAATCCCTGGGATATTTAAAATTTGCGACAGTATAAAATTAGTTTTTGAATAATTTACTATAGAAAAGTCAATCCCTGGCGCAATTAAAATTTGCGACAGTATAAAATTAGTTTTTGAATAATTTACTATAGAAAAGTCAATCCCTGGGATGTTTAAAATTTGTGACAGTTGAAAATTATTTTTTGAATAATTTACTATAGAAAAGTCAATCCCTGGCGCACATAAAATTTGTGACAGTATAAAATTAGTTTTTGAATAATTTACTATAGAAAAGTCAATCCCTGGGATATTTAAAATTTGCGACAGTATAAAATTAGTTTTTGAATAATTTACTATAGAAAAGTCAATCCCTGGCGCAATTAAAATTTGTGACAGTTGAAAATTATTTTTTGAATAATTTACTATAGAAAAGGCAATCCCTGGGATATTTAAAATTTGTGACAGTATAAAATTAGTTTTTGAATAATTTACTATAGAAAAGTCAATCCCTGGCGCAATTAAAATTTGTGACAGTTGAAAATTAGTTTTTGAATAATTTACTATAGAAAAGTCAATCCCTGGCGCAATTAAAATTTGTGACAGTTGAAAATTAGTTTTTGAATAATTTACTATAGAAAAGGCAATCCCTGGCGTAATTAAAATTTGCGACAGTATAAAATTAGTTTTTGAATAATTTACTATAGAAAAGTCAATCCCTGGCGCAATTAAAATTTGTGACAGTATAAAATTAGTTTTTGAATAATTTACTATAGAAAAGTCAATCCCTGGGATATTTAGAATTTGCGACAGTATAAAATTAGTTTTTGAAAAATTTACTATAGAAAAGTCAATCCCTGGCGCAATTAAAATTTGTGACAGTTGAAAATTATTTTTTGAATAATTTACTATAGAAAAGGCAATCCCTGGCGCAATTAAAATTTGTGACAGTTGAAAATTATTTTTTGAATAATTTACTATAGAAAAGTCAATCCCTGGCGCAATTAAAATTTGTGACAGTTGAAAATTAGTTTTTGAATAATTTACTATAGAAAAGGCAATCCCTGGGATATTTAAAATTTGCGACAGTATAAAATTAGTTTTTGAATAATTTACTATAGAAAAGGCAATCCCTGGGATATTTAAAATTTGCGACAGTATAAAATTAGTTTTTGAATAATTTACTATAGAAAAGGCAATCCCTGGGATATTTAAAATTTGCGACAGTATAAAATTAGTTTTTGAATAATTTACTATAGAAAAGTCAATCCCTGGCGCAATTAAAATTTGTGACAGTATAAAATTAGTTTTTGAATAATTTACTATAGAAAAGGCAATCCCTGGCGCAATTAAAATTTGTGACAGTTGAAAATTAGTTTTTGAATAATTTACTATAGAAAAGGCAATCCCTGGGATATTTAAAATTTGTGACAGTATAAAATTATTTTTTGAATAATTTACTATAGAAAAGTCAATCCCTGGCGCAATTAAAATTTGTGACAGTATAAAATTATTTTTTGAATAATTTACTATAGAAAAGGCAATCCCTGGGATATTTAAAATTTGCGACAGTATAAAATTAGTTTTTGAATAATTTACTATAGAAAAGTCAATCCCTGGCGTAATTAAAATTTGCGACAGTATAAAATTATTTTTTGAATAATTTACTATAGAAAAGTCAATCCCTGGCGCAATTAAAATTTGTGACAGTATAAAATTATTTTTTGAATAATTTACTATAGAAAAGTCAATCCCTGGCGCAATTAAAATTTGTGACAGTTGAAAATTATTTTTTGAATAATTTACTATAGAAAAGTCAATCCCTGGGATATTTAAAATTTGCGACAGTATAAAATTATTTTTTGAATAATTTACTATAGAAAAGGCAATCCCTGGGATATTTAAAATTTGCGACAGTATAAAATTAGTTTTTGAATAATTTACTATAGAAAAGGCAATCCCTGGGATATTTAAAATTTGCGACAGTATAAAATTAGTTTTTGAATAATTTACTATAGAAAAGGCAATCCCTGGGATATTTAAAATTTGCGACAGTATAAAATTAGTTTTTGAATAATTTACTATAGAAAAGGCAATCCCTGGGATATTTAAAATTTGCGACAGTATAAAATTAGTTTTTGAATAATTTACTATAGAAAAGTCAATCCCTGGCGCAATTAAAATTTGTGACAGTATAAAATTAGTTTTTGAATAATTTACTATAGAAAAGGCAATCCCTGGCGCAATTAAAATTTGTGACAGTTGAAAATTAGTTTTTGAATAATTTACTATAGAAAAGGCAATCCCTGGGATATTTAAAATTTGTGACAGTATAAAATTATTTTTTGAATAATTTACTATAGAAAAGTCAATCCCTGGCGCAATTAAAATTTGTGACAGTATAAAATTATTTTTTGAATAATTTACTATAGAAAAGGCAATCCCTGGGATATTTAAAATTTGCGACAGTATAAAATTAGTTTTTGAATAATTTACTATAGAAAAGTCAATCCCTGGCGTAATTAAAATTTGCGACAGTATAAAATTATTTTTTGAATAATTTATCCCAGGGATTGACTTTTCTATAGTAAATTATTCAAAAACTAATTTTATACTGTCGCAAATTTTAATTGCGCCAGGGATTGACTTTTCTATAGTAAATTATTCAAAAAATAATTTTATACTGTCACAAATTTTAATTGCGCCAGGGATTGACTTTTCTATAGTAAATTATTCAAAAACTAATTTTATACTGTCGCAAATTTTAATTACGCCAGGGATTGCCTTTTCTATAGTAAATTTTTCAAAAAATAATTTTATACTGTCACAAATTTTAATTGCGCCAGGGATTGCCTTTTCTATAGTAAATTTTTCAAAAAATAATTTTCAACTGTCACAAATTTTAATTGCGCCAGGGATTGACTTTTCTATAGTAAATTATTCAAAAAATAATTTTCAACTGTCACAAATTTTAATTGCGCCAGGGATTGACTTTTCTATAGTAAATTATTCAAAAACTAATTTTATACTGTCGCAAATTTTAAATATCCCAGGGATTGCCTTTTCTATAGTAAATTATTCAAAAAATAATTTTCAACTATCACAAATTTTAATTGCGCCAGGGATTGACTTTTCTATAGTAAATTATTCAAAAAATAATTTTATACTGTCACAAATTTTAATTGCGCCAGGGATTGACTTTTCTATAGTAAATTATTCAAAAAATAATTTTATACTGTCGCAAATTTTAAATATCCCAGGGATTGCCTTTTCTATAGTAAATTTTTCAAAAAATATTTTTCAACTGTCACAAATTTTAATTGCGCCAGGGATTGACTTTTCTATAGTAAATTATTCAAAAAATAATTTTATACTGTCACAAATTTTAATTGCGCCAGGGATTGACTTTTCTATAGTAAATTATTCAAAAACTAATTTTATACTGTCACAAATTTTATGTGCGCCAGGGATTGCCTTTTCTATAGTAAATTATTCAAAAAATAATTTTATACTGTCGCAAATTTTAAATATCCCAGGGATTGCCTTTTCTATAGTAAATTTTTCAAAAAATAATTTTCAACTGTCACAAATTTTAATTACGCCAGGGATTGCCTTTTCTATAGTAAATTTTTCAAAAAATAATTTTCAACTGTCACAAATTTTAATTGCGCCAGGGATTGACTTTTCTATAGTAAATTATTCAAAAAATAATTTTATACTGTCACAAATTTTAATTGCGCCAGGGATTGACTTTTCTATAGTAAATTATTCAAAAACTAATTTTATACTGTCGCAAATTTTAAATATCCCAGGGATTGCCTTTTCTATAGTAAATTATTCAAAAAATAATTTTCAACTGTCACAAATTTTAATTGCGCCAGGGATTGACTTTTCTATAGTAAATTATTCAAAAACTAATTTTATACTGTCGCAAATTTTAATTACGCCAGGGATTGCCTTTTCTATAGTAAATTATTCAAAAAATAATTTTCAACTGTCACAAATTTTAATTGCGCCAGGGATTGCCTTTTCTATAGTAAATTATTCAAAAACTAATTTTATACTGTCGCAAATTTTAATTGCGCCAGGGATTGACTTTTCTATAGTAAATTATTCAAAAACTAATTTTATACTGTCGCAAATTTTAAATATCCCAGGGATTGCCTTTTCTATAGTAAATTATTCAAAAAATAATTTTCAACTGTCACAAATTTTAATTGCGCCAGGGATTGCCTTTTCTATAGTAAATTTTTCAAAAAATAATTTTCAACTGTCACAAATTTTAATTGCGCCAGGGATTGACTTTTCTATAGTAAATTATTCAAAAAATAATTTTATACTGTCGCAAATTTTAAATATCCCAGGGATTGCCTTTTCTATAGTAAATTATTCAAAAAATAATTTTATACTGTCACAAATTTTAATTGCGCCAGGGATTGACTTTTCTATAGTAAATTATTCAAAAACTAATTTTATACTGTCGCAAATTTTAAATATCCCAGGGATTGCCTTTTCTATAGTAAATTATTCAAAAAATAATTTTATACTGTCACAAATTTTAATTACGCCAGGGATTGCCTTTTCTATAGTAAATTTTTCAAAAAATAATTTTCAACTGTCACAAATTTTAATTGCGCCAGGGATTGCCTTTTCTATAGTAAATTATTCAAAAACTAATTTTATACTGTCGCAAATTTTAAATATCCCAGGGATTGCCTTTTATATAGTAAATTTTTCAAAAAATAATTTTCAACTGTCACAAATTTTAAATATCCCAGGGATTGCCTTTTCTATAGTAAATTATTCAAAAAATAATTTTCAACTGTCACAAATTTTAATTGCGCCAGGGATTGACTTTTCTATAGTAAATTATTCAAAAACTAATTTTATACTGTCGCAAATTTTAATTACGCCAGGGATTGCCTTTTCTATAGTAAATTATTCAAAAAATAATTTTCAACTGTCACAAATTTTAATTGCGCCAGGGATTGCCTTTTCTATAGTAAATTATTCAAAAACTAATTTTATACTGTCGCAAATTTTAATTGCGCCAGGGATTGACTTTTCTATAGTAAATTATTCAAAAACTAATTTTATACTGTCGCAAATTTTAAATATCCCAGGGATTGCCTTTTCTATAGTAAATTATTCAAAAAATAATTTTCAACTGTCACAAATTTTAATTGCGCCAGGGATTGACTTTTCTATAGTAAATTATTCAAAAACTAATTTTATACTGTCGCAAATTTTAAATATCCCAGGGATTGCCTTTTCTATAGTAAATTATTCAAAAAATAATTTTCAACTGTCACAAATTTTAATTGCGCCAGGGATTGCCTTTTCTATAGTAAATTATTCAAAAACTAATTTTATACTGTCGCAAATTTTAAATATCCCAGGGATTGCCTTTTCTATAGTAAATTATTCAAAAAATAATTTTCAACTGTCACAAATTTTAATTGCGCCAGGGATTGACTTTTCTATAGTAAATTATTCAAAAACTAATTTTATACTGTCGCAAATTTTAATTACGCCAGGGATTGCCTTTTCTGTAGTAAATTATTCAAAAAATAATTTTATACTGTCACAAATTTTAATTGCGCCAGGGATTGACTTTTCTATAGTAAATTATTCAAAAACTAATTTTATACTGTCACAAATTTTAATTACGCCAGGGATTGACTTTTCTATAGTAAATTATTCAAAAACTAATTTTATACTGTCACAAATTTTAAATATCCCAGGGATTGCCTTTTCTATAGTAAATTATTCAAAAAATAATTTTCAACTGTCACAAATTTTAATTGCGCCAGGGATTGACTTTTCTATAGTAAATTATTCAAAAACTAATTTTATACTGTCGCAAATTTTAAATATCCCAGGGATTGCCTTTTCTATAGTAAATTATTCAAAAAATAATTTTATACTGTCACAAATTTTAATTGCGCCAGGGATTGACTTTTCTATAGTAAATTATTCAAAAACTAATTTTATACTGTCGCAAATTTTAAATATCCCAGGGATTGCCTTTTCTATAGTAAATTATTCAAAAAATAATTTTCAACTGTCACAAATTTTAATTACGCCAGGGATTGCCTTTTCTATAGTAAATTATTCAAAAAATAATTTTAACTGTCACAAATTTTAATTGCGCCAGGGATTGACTTTTCTATAGTAAATTATTCAAAAACTAATTTTATACTGTCGCAAATTTTAATTACGCCAGGGATTGCCTTTTCTATAGTAAATTATTCAAAAAATAATTTTATACTGTCACAAATTTTAATTGCGCCAGGGATTGACTTTTCTATAGTAAATTATTCAAAAACTAATTTTATACTGTCACAAATTTTAATTACGCCAGGGATTGACTTTTCTATAGTAAATTATTCAAAAACTAATTTTATACTGTCACAAATTTTAAATATCCCAGGGATTGCCTTTTCTATAGTAAATTATTCAAAAAATAATTTTCAACTGTCACAAATTTTAATTGCGCCAGGGATTGACTTTTCTATAGTAAATTATTCAAAAACTAATTTTATACTGTCGCAAATTTTAAATATCCCAGGGATTGACTTTTCTATAGTAAATTATTCAAAAACTAATTTTATACTGTCACAAATTTTAATTACGCCAGGGATTGCCTTTTCTATAGTAAATTATTCAAAAAATAATTTTCAACTGTCACAAATTTTAATTGCGCCAGGGATTGACTTTTCTATAGTAAATTTTTCAAAAACTAATTTTATACTGTCACAAATTTTAATTGCGCCAGGGATTGACTTTTCTATAGTAAATTATTCAAAAAATAATTTTATACTGTCGCAAATTTTAATTGCGCCAGGGATTGACTTTTCTATAGTAAATTATTCAAAAACTAATTTTATACTGTCACAAATTTTAATTACGCCAGGGATTGCCTTTTCTATAGTAAATTATTCAAAAAATAATTTTCAACTGTCACAAATTTTAATTGCGCCAGGGATTGACTTTTCTATAGTAAATTTTTCAAAAACTAATTTTATACTGTCGCAAATTTTAATTGCGCCAGGGATTGCCTTTTCTATAGTAAATTTTTCAAAAAATAATTTTATACTGTCGCAAATTTTAATTACGCCAGGGATTGCCTTTTCTATAGTAAATTATTCAAAAAATAATTTTCAACTGTCACAAATTTTAAATATCCCAGGGATTGCCTTTTCTATAGTAAATTTTTCAAAAACTAATTTTATACTGTCACAAATTTTAATTACGCCAGGGATTGACTTTTCTATAGTAAATTATTCAAAAACTAATTTTATACTGTCGCAAATTTTAAATATCCCAGGGATTGCCTTTTCTATAGTAAATTATTCAAAAAATAATTTTATACTGTCACAAATTTTAATTGCGCCAGGGATTGCCTTTTCTATAGTAAATTATTCAAAAACTAATTTTATACTGTCACAAATTTTAATTGCGCCAGGGATTGACTTTTCTATAGTAAATTATTCAAAAAATAATTTTCAACTGTCACAAATTTTAAATATCCCAGGGATTGCCTTTTCTATAGTAAATTATTCAAAAAATAATTTTCAACTGTCACAAATTTTAATTGCGCCAGGGATTGCCTTTTCTATAGTAAATTATTCAAAAACTAATTTTATATTGTCACAAATTTTAATTACGCCAGGGATTGACTTTTCTATAGTAAATTATTCAAAAAATAATTTTATACTGTCACAAATTTTAATTACGCCAGGGATTGCCTTTTCTATAGTAAATTATTCAAAAACTAATTTTATACTGTCACAAATTTTAATTGCGCCAGGGATTGACTTTTCTATAGTAAATTATTCAAAAACTAATTTTATACTGTCGCAAATTTTAAATATCCCAGGGATTGACTTTTCTATAGTAAATTATTCAAAAACTAATTTTATACTGTCACAAATTTTAATTGCGCCAGGGATTGACTTTTCTATAGTAAATTATTCAAAAACTAATTTTATACTGTCGCAAATTTAAATATCCCAGGGATTGCCTTTTCTATAGTAAATTATTCAAAAACTAATTTTATACTGTCGCAAATTTTAAATATCCCAGGGATTGCCTTTTCTATAGTAAATTATTCAAAAAATAATTTTCAACTGTCACAAATTTTAATTGCGCCAGGGATTGCCTTTTCTATAGTAAATTTTTCAAAAAATAATTTTCAACTGTCACAAATTTTAATTACGCCAGGGATTGACTTTTCTATAGTAAATTATTCAAAAAATAATTTTCAACTGTCACAAATTTTAAATATCCCAGGGATTGACTTTTCTATAGTAAATTATTCAAAAACTAATTTTATACTGTCGCAAATTTTAAATATCCCAGGGATTGCCTTTTCTATAGTAAATTTTTCAAAAACTAATTTTCAACTGTCACAAATTTTAATTGCGCCAGGGATTGACTTTTCTATAGTAAATTTTTCAAAAACTAATTTTATACTATCGCAAATTTTAATTGCGCCAGGGATTGACTTTTCTATAGTAAATTATTCAAAAAATAATTTTCAACTGTCACAAATTTTAAATATCCCAGGGATTGACTTTTCTATAGTAAATTATTCAAAAACTAATTTTATACTGTCGCAAATTTTAAATATCCCAGGGATTGCCTTTTCTATAGTAAATTATTCAAAAAATAATTTTCAACTGTCACAAATTTTAATTGCGCCAGGGATTGCCTTTTTTATAGTAAATTTTTCAAAAACTAATTTTATACTGTCACAAATTTTAATTACGCCAGGGATTGACTTTTCTATAGTAAATTATTCAAAAAATAATTTTATACTGTCGCAAATTTTAATTACGCCAGGGATTGCCTTTTCTATAGTAAATTTTTCAAAAAATAATTTTCAACTGTCACAAATTTTAATTGCGCCAGGGATTGACTTTTCTATAGTAAATTATTCAAAAACTAATTTTATACTGTCGCAAATTTTAAATATCCCAGGGATTGCCTTTTCTATAGTAAATTATTCAAAAAATAATTTTCAACTGTCACAAATTTTAATTGCGCCAGGGATTGCCTTTTCTATAGTAAATTATTCAAAAACTAATTTTATACTGTCGCAAATTTTAATTACGCCAGGGATTGCCTTTTCTATAGTAAATTATTCAAAAAATAATTTTATACTGTCGCAAATTTTAATTACGCCAGGGATTGATTTTTCTATAGTAAATTATTCAAAAACTAATTTTATACTGTCGCAAATTTTAATTACGCCAGGGATTGCCTTTTCTATAGTAAATTATTCAAAAACTAATTTTATACTGTCGCAAATTTTAAATATCCCAGGGATTGCCTTTCTATAGTAAATTATTCAAAAAATAATTTTATACTGTCACAAATTTTAATTGCGCCAGGGATTGACTTTTCTATAGTAAATTATTCAAAAACTAATTTTATACTGTCGCAAATTTTAAATATCCCAGGGATTGCCTTTTCTATAGTAAATTATTCAAAAAATAATTTTCAACTGTCACCAATTTTAATTGCGCCAGGGATTGCCTTTTCTATAGTAAATTTTTCAAAAACTAATTTTATACTGTCACAAATTTTAATTGCGCCAGGGATTGACTTTTCTATAGTAAATTATTCAAAAAATAATTTTCAACTGTCACAAATTTTAATTGCGCCAGGGATTGCCTTTTCTATAGTAAATTATTCAAAAACTAATTTTCAACTGTCACAAATTTTAATTACGCCAGGGATTGACTTTTCTATAGTAAATTATTCAAAAACTAATTTTCAACTGTCACAAATTTTAATTACGCCAGGGATTGCCTTTTCTATAGTAAATTATTCAAAAAATAATTTTCAACTGTCACAAATTTTAATTGCGCCAGGGATTGACTTTTCTATAGTAAATTTTTCAAAAACTAATTTTATACTGTCGCAAATTTTAATTGCGCCAGGGATTGCCTTTTCTATAGTAAATTTTTCAAAAAATAATTTTATACTGTCGCAAATTTTAATTACGCCAGGGATTGCCTTTTCTATAGTAAATTATTCAAAAAATAATTTTCAACTGTCACAAATTTTAATTGCGCCAGGGATTGACTTTTCTATAGTAAATTTTTCAAAAACTAATTTTATACTGTCACAAATTTTAATTACGCCAGGGATTGACTTTTCTATAGTAAATTATTCAAAAACTAATTTTATACTGTCGCAAATTTTAAATATCCCAGGGATTGCCTTTTCTATAGTAAATTATTCAAAAAATAATTTTCAACTGTCACAAATTTTAATTGCGCCAGGGATTGCCTTTTCTATAGTAAATTTTTCAAAAAATAATTTTATACTGTCGCAAATTTTAATTACGCCAGGGATTGCCTTTTCTATAGTAAATTATTCAAAAAATAATTTTCAACTGTCACAAATTTTAATTGCGCCAGGGATTGACTTTTCTATAGTAAATTTTTCAAAAACTAATTTTATACTGTCACAAATTTTAATTACGCCAGGGATTGACTTTTCTATAGTAAATTATTCAAAAACTAATTTTATACTGTCGCAAATTTTAAATATCCCAGGGATTGCCTTTTCTATAGTAAATTATTCAAAAAATAATTTTCAACTGTCACAAATTTTAATTGCGCCAGGGATTGCCTTTTCTATAGTAAATTTTTCAAAAACTAATTTTATACTGTCACAAATTTTAATTACGCCAGGGATTGACTTTTCTATAGTAAATTATTCAAAAAATAATTTTATACTGTCACAAATTTTAATTGCGCCAGGGATTGACTTTTCTATAGTAAATTATTCAAAAAATAATTTTCAACTGTCACAAATTTTAATTGCGCCAGGGATTGCCTTTTCTATAGTAAATTATTCAAAAACTAATTTTCAACTGTCACAAATTTTAATTACGCCAGGGATTGCCTTTTCTATAGTAAATTATTCAAAAACTAATTTTATACTGTCACAAATTTTAATTGCGCCAGGGATTGCCTTTTCTATAGTAAATTTTTCAAAAACTAATTTTATACTGTCACAAATTTTAATTACGCCAGGGATTGACTTTTCTATAGTAAATTATTCAAAAAATAATAGAAAAGTCAATCCCTGGCGCAATTAAAATTTGTGACAGTATAAAATTAGTTTTTGAATAATTTACTATAGAAAAGTCAATCCCTGGCGCAATTAAAATTTGTGACAGTATAAAATTAGTTTTTGAATAATTTACTATAGAAAAGTCAATCCCTGGCGCAATTAAAATTTGTGACAGTATAAAATTAGTTTTTGAATAATTTACTATAGAAAAGTCAATCCCTGGCGCAATTAAAATTTGTGACAGTATAAAATTAGTTTTTGAATAATTTACTATAGAAAAGGCAATCCCTGGCGCAATTAAAATTTGTGACAGTATAAAATTAGTTTTTGAATAATTTACTATAGAAAAGTCAATCCCTGGGATATTTAAAATTTGTGACAGTTGAAAATTATTTTTTGAATAATTTACTATAGAAAAGTCAATCCCTGGCGTAATTAAAATTTGTGACAGTTTAAAATTAGTTTTTGAATAATTTACTATAGAAAAGTCAATCCCTGGGATATTTAAAATTTGCGACAGTATAAAATTAGTTTTTGAATAATTTACTATAGAAAAGTCAATCCCTGGCGCAATTAAAATTTGTGACAGTATAAAATTAGTTTTTGAATAATTTACTATAGAAAAGTCAATCCCTGGCGCAATTAAAATTTGTGACAGTATAAAATTAGTTTTTGAATAATTTACTATAGAAAAGGCAATCCCTGGCGCAATTAAAATTTGTGACAGTATAAAATTAGTTTTTGAATAATTTACTATAGAAAAGTCAATCCCTGGGATATTTAAAATTTGTGACAGTTGAAAATTATTTTTTGAATAATTTACTATAGAAAAGTCAATCCCTGGCGTAATTAAAATTTGTGACAGTATAAAATTAGTTTTTGAAAAATTTACTATAGAAAAGGCAATCCCTGGCGCAATTAAAATTTGTGACAGTATAAAATTAGTTTTTGAAAAATTTACTATAGAAAAGGCAATCCCTGGGATATTTAAAATTTGTGACAGTATAAAATTAGTTTTTGAAAAATTTACTATAGAAAAGTCAATCCCTGGCGCAATTAAAATTTGTGACAGTATAAAATTAGTTTTTGAATAATTTACTATAGAAAAGGCAATCCCTGGCGCAATTAAAATTTGTGACAGTTGAAAATTATTTTTTGAATAATTTACTATAGAAAAGGCAATCCCTGGCGCAATTAAAATTTGTGACAGTTGAAAATTATTTTTTGAATAATTTACTATAGAAAAGTCAATCCCTGGCGCAATTAAAATTTGTGACAGTATAAAATTATTTTTTGAATAATTTACTATAGAAAAGGCAATCCCTGGCGTAATTAAAATTTGCGACAGTATAAAATTATTTTTTGAATAATTTACTATAGAAAAGGCAATCCCTGGCGCAATTAAAATTTGCGACAGTATAAAATTATTTTTTGAATAATTTACTATAGAAAAGTCAATCCCTGGCGTAATTAAAATTTGTGACAGTATAAAATTAGTTTTTGAAAAATTTACTATAGAAAAGGCAATCCCTGGCGCAATTAAAATTTGCGACAGTATAAAATTAGTTTTTGAATAATTTACTATAGAAAAGGCAATCCCTGGGATATTTAAAATTTGCGACAGTATAAAATTATTTTTTGAAAAATTTACTATAGAAAAGTCAATCCCTGGGATATTTAAAATTTGTGACAGTTGAAAATTAGTTTTTGAATAATTTACTATAGAAAAGGCAATCCCTGGCGTAATTAAAATTTGCGACAGTATAAAATTAGTTTTTGAATAATTTACTATAGAAAAGTCAATCCCTGGCGCAATTAAAATTTGCGACAGTATAAAATTATTTTTTGAATAATTTACTATAGAAAAGTCAATCCTGGCGCAATTAAAATTTGCGACAGTATAAAATTATTTTTTGAATAATTTACTATAGAAAAGGCAATCCCTGGCGCAATTAAAATTTGTGACAGTTGAAAATTATTTTTTGAATAATTTACTATAGAAAAGGCAATCCCTGGCGTAATTAAAATTTGTGACAGTATAAAATTATTTTTTGAATAATTTACTATAGAAAAGGCAATCCCTGGGATATTTAAAATTTGCGACAGTATAAAATTAGTTTTTGAATAATTTACTATAGAAATGTCAATCCCTGGCGTAATTAAAATTTGTGACAGTATAAAATTAGTTTTTGAAAAATTTACTATAGAAAAGGCAATCCCTGGCGCAATTAAAATTTGCGACAGTATAAAATTAGTTTTTGAATAATTTACTATAGAAAAGTCAATCCCTGGGATATTTAAAATTTGTGACAGTATAAAATTAGTTTTTGAAAAATTTATATTTTTATACTGTCACAAATTTTAAATATCCCAGGGATTGCCTTTTCTATAGTAAATTATTCAAAAACTAATTTTATACTGTCACAAATTTTAATTGCGCCAGGGATTGCCTTTTCTATAGTAAATTATTCAAAAACTAATTTTATACCGTCGCAAATTTTAAATATCCCAGGGATTGCCTTTTCTATAGTAAATTATTCAAAAACTAATTTTATACTGTCGCAAATTTTAAATATCCCAGGGATTGCCTTTTCTATAGTAAATTATTCAAAAACTAATTTTATACTGTCGCAAATTTTAAATATCCCAGGGATTGCCTTTTCTATAGTAAATTATTCAAAAACTAATTTTATACTGTCACAAATTTTAATTGCGCCAGGGATTGACTTTTCTATAGTAAATTATTCAAAAACTAATTTTATACTGTCACAAATTTTAAATATCCCAGGGATTGACTTTTCTATAGTAAATTATTCAAAAAATAATTTTATACTGTCGCAAATTTTAAATATCCCAGGGATTGACTTTTCTATAGTAAATTATTCAAAAACTAATTTTATACTGTCGCAAATTTTAAATATCCCAGGGATTGACTTTTCTATAGTAAATTATTCAAAAAATAATTTTATACTGTCACAAATTTTAAATATCCCAGGGATTGACTTTTCTATAGTAAATTATTCAAAAACTAATTTTATACTGTCACAAATTTTAAATATCCCAGGGATTGACTTTTCTATAGTAAATTATTCAAAAACTAATTTTATACTGTCACAAATTTTAATTACGCCAGGGATTGCCTTTTCTATAGTAAATTATTCAAAAAATAATTTTATACTGTCACAAATTTTAATTGCGCCAGGGATTGACTTTTCTATAGTAAATTATTCAAAAACTAATTTTATACTGTCACAAATTTTAATTGCGCCAGGGATTGACTTTTCTATAGTAAATTATTCAAAAAATAATTTTATACTGTCACAAATTTTAATTACGCCAGGGATTGACTTTTCTATAGTAAATTATTCAAAAACTAATTTTCAACTGTCACAAATTTTAAATATCCCAGGGATTGACTTTTCTATAGTAAATTATTCAAAAAATAATTTTCAACTGTCACAAATTTTAATTACGCCAGGGATTGACTTTTCTATAGTAAATTATTCAAAAAATAATTTTATACTGTCACAAATTTTAATTACGCCAGGGATTGCCTTTTCTATAGTAAATTATTCAAAAAATAATTTTCAACTGTCACAAATTTTAATTACGCCAGGGATTGCCTTTTCTATAGTAAATTATTCAAAAACTAATTTTCAACTGTCACAAATTTTAAATATCCCAGGGATTGACTTTTCTATAGTAAATTATTCAAAAACTAATTTTCAACTGTCACAAATTTTAAATATCCCAGGGATTGCCTTTTCTATAGTAAATTATTCAAAAAATAATTTTCAACTGTCGCAAATTTTAAATATCCCAGGGATTGCCTTTTCTATAGTAAATTATTCAAAAACTAATTTTATACTGTCGCAAATTTTAAATATCCCAGGGATTGCCTTTTCTATAGTAAATTATTCAAAAAATAATTTTCAACTGTCACAAATTTTAATTGCGCCAGGGATTGCCTTTTCTATAGTAAATTATTCAAAAACTAATTTTATACTGTCGCAAATTTTAATTGCGCCAGGGATTGACTTTTCTATAGTAAATTATTCAAAAACTAATTTTATACTGTCGCAAATTTTAATTGCGCCAGGGATTGCCTTTTCTATAGTAAATTATTCAAAAACTAATTTTATACTGTCGCAAATTTTAAATATCCCAGGGATTGCCTTTTCTATAGTAAATTATTCAAAAACTAATTTTATACTGTCGCAAATTTTAAATATCCCAGGGATTGCCTTTTCTATAGTAAATTATTCAAAAACTAATTTTCAACTGTTACAAATTTTAATTACGCCAGGGATTGCCTTTTCTATAGTAAATTTTTCAAAAAATAATTTTATACTGTCACAAATTTTAAATATCCCAGGGATTGACTTTTCTATAGTAAATTATTCAAAAACTAATTTTCAACTGTCACAAATTTTAAATATCCCAGGGATTGACTTTTCTATAGTAAATTATTCAAAAAATAATTTTCAACTGTCACAAATTTTAAATATCCCAGGGATTGCCTTTTCTATAGTAAATTATTCAAAAAATAATTTTCAACTGTCACAAATTTTAATTACGCCAGGGATTGCCTTTTCTATAGTAAATTATTCAAAAACTAATTTTATACTGTCGCAAATTTTAAATATCCCAGGGATTGCCTTTTCTATAGTAAATTATTCAAAAACTAATTTTCAACTGTCACAAATTTTAATTACGCCAGGGATTGACTTTTCTATAGTAAATTATTCAAAAACTAATTTTATACTGTCGCAAATTTTAAATATCCCAGGGATTGCCTTTTCTATAGTAAATTATTCAAAAACTAATTTTCAACTGTCACAAATTTTAATTACGCCAGGGATTGACTTTTCTATAGTAAATTATTCAAAAACTAATTTTATACTGTCGCAAATTTTAAATATCCCAGGGATTGCCTTTTCTATAGTAAATTATTCAAAAAATAATTTTATACTGTCACAAATTTTAATTGCGCCAGGGATTGCCTTTTCTATAGTAAATTATTCAAAAAATAATTTTATACTGTCACAAATTTTAATTGCGCCAGGGATTGCCTTTTCTATAGTAAATTATTCAAAAACTAATTTTATACTGTCGCAAATTTTAAATATCCCAGGGATTGCCTTTTCTATAGTAAATTATTCAAAAACTAATTTTATACTGTCGCAAATTTTAAATATCCCAGGGATTGCCTTTTCTATAGTAAATTATTCAAAAACTAATTTTCAACTGTCACAAATTTTAATTACGCCAGGGATTGCCTTTTCTATAGTAAATTATTCAAAAAATAATTTTATACTGTCACAAATTTTAATTGCGCCAGGGATTGACTTTTCTATAGTAAATTATTCAAAAACTAATTTTATACTGTCACAAATTTTAAATATCCCAGGGATTGACTTTTCTATAGTAAATTATTCAAAAAATAATTTTATACTGTCGCAAATTTTAAATATCCCAGGGATTGCCTTTTCTATAGTAAATTATTCAAAAACTAATTTTATACTGTCGCAAATTTTAAATATCCCAGGGATTGCCTTTTCTATAGTAAATTATTCAAAAACTAATTTTATACTGTCGCAAATTTTAAATATCCCAGGGATTGCCTTTTCTATAGTAAATTATTCAAAAACTAATTTTATACTGTCACAAATTTTAATTGCGCCAGGGATTGACTTTTCTATAGTAAATTATTCAAAAACTAATTTTATACTGTCACAAATTTTAAATATCCCAGGGATTGACTTTTCTATAGTAAATTATTCAAAAAATAATTTTATACTGTCGCAAATTTTAAATATCCCAGGGATTGACTTTTCTATAGTAAATTATTCAAAAACTAATTTTATACTGTCGCAAATTTTAATTACGCCAGGGATTGCCTTTTCTATAGTAAATTATTCAAAAACTAATTTTATACTGTCACAAATTTTAATTGCGCCAGGGATTGACTTTTCTATAGTAAATTATTCAAAAACTAATTTTATACTGTCACAAATTTTAAATATCCCAGGGATTGACTTTTCTATAGTAAATTATTCAAAAAATAATTTTATACTGTCGCAAATTTTAAATATCCCAGGGATTGCCTTTTCTATAGTAAATTATTCAAAAAATAATTTTATACTGTCGCAAATTTTAATTACGCCAGGGATTGCCTTTTCTATAGTAAATTATTCAAAAAATAATTTTCAACTGTCACAAATTTTAATTACGCCAGGGATTGCCTTTTCTATAGTAAATTATTCAAAAAATAATTTTCAACTGTCGCAAATTTTAAATATCCCAGGGATTGCCTTTTCTATAGTAAATTATTCAAAAACTAATTTTATACTGTCGCAAATTTTAAATATCCCAGGGATTGCCTTTTCTATAGTAAATTATTCAAAAAATAATTTTCAACTGTCACAAATTTTAATTGCGCCAGGGATTGCCTTTTCTATAGTAAATTATTCAAAAACTAATTTTATACTGTCGCAAATTTTAATTGCGCCAGGGATTGACTTTTCTATAGTAAATTATTCAAAAACTAATATATAGTATATATGTGACAGTATAAAATTATTTTTTGAATAATTTACTATAGAAAAGTCAATCCCTGGCGTAATTAAAATTTGTGACAGTATAAAATTATTTTTTGAATAATTTACTATAGAAAAGGCAATCCCTGGCGTAATTAAAATTTGTGACAGTTGAAAATTATTTTTTGAATAATTTACTATAGAAAAGTCAATCCCTGGGATATTTAAAATTTGCGACAGTATAAAATTATTTTTTGAACAATTTACTATAGAAAAGGCAATCCCTGGCGCAATTAAAATTTGTGACAGTTGAAAATTATTTTTTGAATAATTTACTATAGAAAAGTCAATCCCTGGCGTAATTAAAATTTGTGACAGTTGAAAATTAGTTTTTGAATAATTTACTATAGAAAAGGCAATCCCTGGCGTAATTAAAATTTGTGACAGTTGAAAATTATTTTTTGAATAATTTACTATAGAAAAGGCAATCCCTGGCGTAATTAAAATTTGTGACAGTATAAAATTATTTTTTGAATAATTTACTATAGAAAAGGCAATCCCTGGGATATTTAAAATTTGCGACAGTTGAAAATTATTTTTTGAATAATTTACTATAGAAAAGGCAATCCCTGGGATATTTAAAATTTGTGACAGTTGAAAATTATTTTTTGAATAATTTACTATAGAAAAGGCAATCCCTGGCGTAATTAAAATTTGTGACAGTTGAAAATTATTTTTTGAATAATTTACTATAGAAAAGGCAATCCCTGGCGTAATTAAAATTTGTGACAGTTGAAAATTATTTTTTGAATAATTTACTATAGAAAAGGCAATCCCTGGCGTAATTAAAATTTGTGACAGTTGAAAATTATTTTTTGAATAATTTACTATAGAAAAGGCAATCCCTGGCGTAATTAAAATTTGTGACAGTTGAAAATTATTTTTTGAATAATTTACTATAGAAAAGGCAATCCCTGGGATATTTAAAATTTGCGACAGTTGAAAATTATTTTTTGAATAATTTACTATAGAAAAGTCAATCCCTGGGATATTTAAAATTTGTGACAGTATAAAATTAGTTTTTGAATAATTTACTATAGAAAAGGCAATCCCTGGCGTAATTAAAATTTGTGACAGTATAAAATTAGTTTTTGAATAATTTACTATAGAAAAGTCAATCCCTAATTTTATACTGTCACAAATTTTAAATATCCCAGGGATTGCCTTTTCTATAGTAAATTATTCAAAAAATAATTTTCAACTGTCACAAATTTTAATTACGCCAGGGATTGCCTTTTCTATAGTAAATTATTCAAAAAATAATTTTCAACTGTCGCAAATTTTAAATATCCCAGGGATTGCCTTTTCTATAGTAAATTATTCAAAAAATAATTTTATACTGTCACAAATTTTAATTACGCCAGGGATTGCCTTTTCTATAGTAAATTATTCAAAAAATAATTTTATACTGTCACAAATTTTAATTGCGCCAGGGATTGCCTTTTCTATAGTAAATTATTCAAAAAATAATTTTATACTGTCACAAATTTTAATTACGCCAGGGATTGACTTTTCTATAGTAAATTATTCAAAAACTAATTTTATACTGTCGCAAATTTTAAATATCCCAGGGATTGACTTTTCTATAGTAAATTATTCAAAAAATAATTTTATACTGTCGCAAATTTTAAATATCCCAGGGATTGCCTTTTCTATAGTAAATTATTCAAAAAATAATTTTCAACTGTCACAAATTTTAATTACGCCAGGGATTGCCTTTTCTATAGTAAATTATTCAAAAAATAATTTTATACTGTCACAAATTTTAATTGCGCCAGGGATTGACTTTTCTATAGTAAATTATTCAAAAACTAATTTTATACTGTCGCAAATTTTAAATATCCCAGGGATTGCCTTTTCTATAGTAAATTATTCAAAAAATAATTTTATACTGTCACAAATTTTAATTGCGCCAGGGATTGACTTTTCTATAGTAAATTATTCAAAAAATAATTTTCAACTGTCACAAATTTTAAATATCCCAGGGATTGCCTTTTCTATAGTAAATTATTCAAAAAATAATTTTCAACTGTCGCAAATTTTAAATATCCCAGGGATTGCCTTTTCTATAGTAAATTATTCAAAAAATAATTTTATACTGTCACAAATTTTAATTACGCCAGGGATTGCCTTTTCTATAGTAAATTATTCAAAAAATAATTTTATACTGTCACAAATTTTAATTGCGCCAGGGATTGCCTTTTCTATAGTAAATTATTCAAAAAATAATTTTATACTGTCACAAATTTTAATTACGCCAGGGATTGACTTTTCTATAGTAAATTATTCAAAAACTAATTTTATACTGTCGCAAATTTTAAATATCCCAGGGATTGACTTTTCTATAGTAAATTATTCAAAAACTAATTTTATACTGTCGCAAATTTTAAATATCCCAGGGATTGACTTTTCTATAGTAAATTATTCAAAAACTAATTTTATACTGTCACAAATTTTAAATATCCCAGGGATTGACTTTTCTATAGTAAATTATTCAAAAAATAATTTTATACTGTCACAAATTTTAATTGCGCCAGGGATTGACTTTTCTATAGTAAATTATTCAAAAACTAATTTTATACTGTCGCAAATTTTAAATATCCCAGGGATTGCCTTTTCTATAGTAAATTATTCAAAAAATAATATTCAACTGTCACAAATTTTAATTACGCCAGGGATTGACTTTTCTATAGTAAATTATTCAAAAAATAATTTTATACTGTCACAAATTTTAATTACGCCAGGGATTGACTTTTCTATAGTAAATTATTCAAAAACTAATTTTCAACTGTCACAAATTTTAATTACGCCAGGGATTGCCTTTTCTATAGTAAATTATTCAAAAACTAATTTTATACTGTCGCAAATTTTAATTACGCCAGGGATTGCCTTTTCTATAGTAAATTATTCAAAAACTAATTTTATACTGTCGCAAATTTTAATTGCGCCAGGGATTGACTTTTCTATAGTAAATTATTCAAAAAATAATTTTCAACTGTCACAAATTTTAAATATCCCAGGGATTGACTTTTCTATAGTAAATTATTCAAAAAATAATTTTATACTGTCGCAAATTTTAAATATCCCAGGGATTGCCTTTTCTATAGTAAATTATTCAAAAACTAATTTTATACTGTCGCAAATTTTAAATATCCCAGGGATTGCCTTTTCTATAGTAAATTATTCAAAAAATAATTTTATACTGTCACAAATTTCAATTACGCCAGGGATTGCCTTTTCTATAGTAAATTATTCAAAAAATAATTTTCAACTGTCACAAATTTTAATTACGCCAGGGATTGCCTTTTCTATAGTAAATTATTCAAAAAATAATTTTATACTGTCACAAATTTTAATTGCGCCAGGGATTGCCTTTTCTATAGTAAATTATTCAAAAAATAATTTTATACTGTCACAAATTTTAATTACGCCAGGGATTGACTTTTCTATAGTAAATTATTCAAAAACTAATTTTATACTGTCGCAAATTTTAAATATCCCAGGGATTGACTTTTCTATAGTAAATTATTCAAAAACTAATTTTATACTGTCGCAAATTTTAAATATCCCAGGGATTGACTTTTCTATAGTAAATTATTCAAAAACTAATTTTCAACTGTCACAAATTTTAATTACGCCAGGGATTGCCTTTTCTATAGTAAATTATTCAAAAAATAATTTTATACTGTCACAAATTTTAATTGCGCCAGGGATTGACTTTTCTATAGTAAATTATTCAAAAACTAATTTTATACTGTCGCAAATTTTAAATATCCCAGGGATTGCCTTTTCTATAGTAAATTATTCAAAAAATAATATTCAACTGTCACAAATTTTAATTACGCCAGGGATTGACTTTTCTATAGTAAATTATTCAAAAAATAATTTTATACTGTCACAAATTTTAATTACGCCAGGGATTGACTTTTCTATAGTAAATTATTCAAAAACTAATTTTCAACTGTCACAAATTTTAATTACGCCAGGGATTGCCTTTTCTATAGTAAATTATTCAAAAACTAATTTTATACTGTCGCAAATTTTAATTGCGCCAGGGATTGACTTTTCTATAGTAAATTATTCAAAAAATAATATTCAACTGTCACAAATTTTAATTACGCCAGGGATTGACTTTTCTATAGTAAATTATTCAAAAACTAATTTTCAACTGTCACAAATTTTAAATATCCCAGGGATTGACTTTTCTATAGTAAATTATTCAAAAAATAATTTTCAACTGTCACAAATTTTAATTACGCCAGGGATTGACTTTTCTATAGTAAATTATTCAAAAAATAATTTTATACTGTCACAAATTTTAATTACGCCAGGGATTGCCTTTTCTATAGTAAATTATTCAAAAAATAATTTTCAACTGTCACAAATTTTAATTACGCCAGGGATTGCCTTTTCTATAGTAAATTATTCAAAAAATAATTTTATACTGTCACAAATTTTAATTGCGCCAGGGATTGCCTTTTCTATAGTAAATTATTCAAAAAATAATTTTATACTGTCACAAATTTTAATTACGCCAGGGATTGACTTTTCTATAGTAAATTATTCAAAAACTAATTTTATACTGTCGCAAATTTTAAATATCCCAGGGATTGACTTTTCTATAGTAAATTATTCAAAAACTAATTTTATACTGTCGCAAATTTTAAATATCCCAGGGATTGACTTTTCTATAGTAAATTATTCAAAAACTAATTTTCAACTGTCACAAATTTTAATTACGCCAGGGATTGCCTTTTCTATAGTAAATTATTCAAAAAATAATTTTATACTGTCACAAATTTTAATTGCGCCAGGGATTGACTTTTCTATAGTAAATTATTCAAAAACTAATTTTATACTGTCGCAAATTTTAAATATCCCAGGGATTGCCTTTTCTATAGTAAATTATTCAAAAAATAATATTCAACTGTCACAAATTTTAATTACGCCAGGGATTGACTTTTCTATAGTAAATTATTCAAAAAATAATTTTATACTGTCACAAATTTTAATTACGCCAGGGATTGACTTTTCTATAGTAAATTATTCAAAAACTAATTTTCAACTGTCACAAATTTTAATTACGCCAGGGATTGCCTTTTCTATAGTAAATTATTCAAAAACTAATTTTATACTGTCGCAAATTTTAATTACGCCAGGGATTGCCTTTTCTATAGTAAATTATTCAAAAACTAATTTTATACTGTCGCAAATTTTAATTGCGCCAGGGATTGACTTTTCTATAGTAAATTATTCAAAAAATAATTTTCAACTGTCACAAATTTTAAATATCCCAGGGATTGACTTTTCTATAGTAAATTATTCAAAAAATAATTTTATACTGTCGCAAATTTTAAATATCCCAGGGATTGCCTTTTCTATAGTAAATTATTCAAAAACTAATTTTATACTGTCGCAAATTTTAAATATCCCAGGGATTGCCTTTTCTATAGTAAATTATTCAAAAAATAATTTTCAACTGTCACAAATTTTAATTGCGCCAGGGATTGCCTTTTCTATAGTAAATTATTCAAAAACTAATTTTATACTGTCGCAAATTTTAATTGCGCCAGGGATTGACTTTTCTATAGTAAATTATTCAAAAACTAATTTTATACTGTCGCAAATTTTAATTGCGCCAGGGATTGCCTTTTCTATAGTAAATTATTCAAAAACTAATTTTATACTGTCGCAAATTTTAAATATCCCAGGGATTGCCTTTTCTATAGTAAATTATTCAAAAACTAATTTTATACTGTCGCAAATTTTAAATATCCCAGGGATTGCCTTTTCTATAGTAAATTATTCAAAAAATAATTTTCAACTGTCACAAATTTTAATTACGCCAGGGATTGCCTTTTCTATAGTAAATTATTCAAAAACTAATTTTATACTGTCGCAAATTTTAAATATCCCAGGGATTGCCTTTTCTATAGTAAATTATTCAAAAACTAATTTTCAACTGTCACAAATTTTAATTACGCCAGGGATTGACTTTTCTATAGTAAATTATTCAAAAACTAATTTTATACTGTCGCAAATTTTAAATATCCCAGGGATTGCCTTTTCTATAGTAAATTATTCAAAAACTAATTTTATACTGTCACAAATTTTAATTGCGCCAGGGATTGCCTTTTCTATAGTAAATTATTCAAAAACTAATTTTATACTGTCGCAAATTTTAATTGCGCCAGGGATTGACTTTTCTATAGTAAATTATTCAAAAACTAATTTTATACTGTCGCAAATTTTAATTGCGCCAGGGATTGCCTTTTCTATAGTAAATTATTCAAAAACTAATTTTATACTGTCGCAAATTTTAAATATCCCAGGGATTGCCTTTTCTATAGTAAATTATTCAAAAACTAATTTTATACTGTCGCAAATTTTAAATATCCCAGGGATTGACTTTTCTATAGTAAATTATTCAAAAACTAATTTTATACTGTCGCAAATTTTAAATATCCCAGGGATTGACTTTTCTATAGTAAATTATTCAAAAAATAATTTTCAACTGTCACAAATTTTAAATATCCCAGGGATTGCCTTTTCTATAGTAAATTATTCAAAAAATAATTTTCAACTGTCACAAATTTTAATTACGCCAGGGATTGCCTTTTCTATAGTAAATTATTCAAAAACTAATTTTATACTGTCGCAAATTTTAAATATCCCAGGGATTGCCTTTTCTATAGTAAATTATTCAAAAACTAATTTTCAACTGTCACAAATTTTAATTACGCCAGGGATTGACTTTTCTATAGTAAATTATTCAAAAACTAATTTTATACTGTCGCAAATTTTAAATATCCCAGGGATTGCCTTTTCTATAGTAAATTATTCAAAAAATAATTTTCAACTGTCACAAATTTTAATTGCGCCAGGGATTGCCTTTTCTATAGTAAATTATTCAAAAACTAATTTTATACTGTAGCAAATTTTAATTGCGCCAGGGATTGACTTTTCTATAGTAAATTATTCAAAAACTAATTTTATACTCTCGCAAATTTTAATTGCGCCAGGGATTGCCTTTTCTATAGTAAATTATTCAAAAACTAATTTTATACTGTCGCAAATTTTAAATATCCCAGGGATTGCCTTTTCTATAGTAAATTATTCAAAAACTAATTTTATACTGTCGCAAATTTTAAATATCCCAGGGATTGCCTTTTCTATAGTAAATTATTCAAAAACTAATTTTCAACTGTCACAAATTTTAATTACGCCAGGGATTGCCTTTTCTATAGTAAATTATTCAAAAAATAATTTTATACTGTCACAAATTTTAAATATCCCAGGGATTGACTTTTCTATAGTAAATTATTCAAAAACTAATTTTCAACTGTCACAAATTTTAAATATCCCAGGGATTGACTTTTCTATAGTAAATTATTCAAAAAATAATTTTCAACTGTCACAAATTTTAAATATCCCAGGGATTGCCTTTTCTATAGTAAATTATTCAAAAAATAATTTTCAACTGTCACAAATTTTAATTACGCCAGGGATTGCCTTTTCTATAGTAAATTATTCAAAAACTAATTTTATACTGTCGCAAATTTTAAATATCCCAGGGATTGCCTTTTCTATAGTAAATTATTCAAAAACTAATTTTCAACTGTCACAAATTTTAATTACGCCAGGGATTGACTTTTCTATAGTAAATTATTCAAAAACTAATTTTATACTGTCGCAAATTTTAAATATCCCAGGGATTGCCTTTTCTATAGTAAATTATTCAAAAACTAATTTTATACTGTCACAAATTTTAATTGCGCCAGGGATTGACTTTTCTATAGTAAATTATTCAAAAAATAATTTTCAACTGTCACAAATTTTAATTACGCCAGGGATTGACTTTTCTATAGTAAATTATTCAAAAAATAATTTTCAACTGTCACAAATTTTAATTACGCCAGGGATTGCCTTTTCTATAGTAAATTATTCAAAAAATAATTTTCAACTGTCGCAAATTTTAAATATCCCAGGGATTGCCTTTTCTATAGTAAATTATTCAAAAAATAATTTTCAACTGTCGCAAATTTTAAATATCCCAGGGATTGCCTTTTCTATAGTAAATTATTCAAAAACTAATTTTATACTGTCGCAAATTTTAAATATCCCAGGGATTGCCTTTTCTATAGTAAATTATTCAAAAAATAATTTTCAACTGTCACAAATTTTAATTGCGCCAGGGATTGCCTTTTCTATAGTAAATTATTCAAAAACTAATTTTATACTGTCGCAAATTTTAATTGCGCCAGGGATTGACTTTTCTATAGTAAATTATTCAAAAACTAATTTTATACTGTCGCAAATTTTAATTGCGCCAGGGATTGACTTTTCTATAGTAAATTATTCAAAAACTAATTTTCAACTGTCACAAATTTTAATTACGCCAGGGATTGCCTTTTCTATAGTAAATTATTCAAAAAATAATTTTATACTGTCACAAATTTTAATTGCGCCAGGGATTGACTTTTCTATAGTAAATTATTCAAAAACTAATTTTATACTGTCGCAAATTTTAAATATCCCAGGGATTGCCTTTTCTATAGTAAATTATTCAAAAAATAATATTCAACTGTCACAAATTTTAATTACGCCAGGGATTGCCTTTTCTATAGTAAATTATTCAAAAAATAATTTTATACTGTCGCAAATTTTAAATATCCCAGGGATTGACTTTTCTATAGTAAATTATTCAAAAACTAATTTTATACTGTCACAAATTTTAAATATCCCAGGGATTGACTTTTCTATAGTAAATTATTCAAAAAATAATTTTCAACTGTCACAAATTTTAATTGCGCCAGGGATTGACTTTTCTATAGTAAATTATTCAAAAAATAATTTTATACTGTCACAAATTTTAAATATCCCAGGGATTGACTTTTCTATAGTAAATTATTCAAAAACTAATTTTCAACTGTCGCAAATTTTAAATATCCCAGGGATTGCCTTTTCTATAGTAAATTATTCAAAAACTAATTTTCAAGTGTCACAAATTTTAATTACGCCAGGGATTGACTTTTCTATAGTAAATTATTCAAAAACTAATTTTATACTGTCGCAAATTTTAAATATCCCAGGGATTGCCTTTTCTATAGTAAATTATTCAAAAACTAATTTTATACTGTCACAAATTTTAATTGCGCCAGGGATTGACTTTTCTATAGTAAATTATTCAAAAAATAATTTTATACTGTCGCAAATTTTAATTACGCCAGGGATTGCCTTTTCTATAGTAAATTATTCAAAAAATAATTTTCAACTGTCACAAATTTTAATTACGCCAGGGATTGCCTTTTCTATAGTAAATTATTCAAAAAATAATTTTCAACTGTCGCAAATTTTAAATATCCCAGGGATTGCCTTTTCTATAGTAAATTATTCAAAAACTAATTTTATACTGTCGCAAATTTTAAATATCCCAGGGATTGCCTTTTCTATAGTAAATTATTCAAAAAATAATTTTCAACTGTCACAAATTTTAATTGCGCCAGGGATTGCCTTTTCTATAGTAAATTATTCAAAAACTAATTTTATACTGTCGCAAATTTTAATTGCGCCAGGGATTGACTTTTCTATAGTAAATTATTCAAAAACTAATTTTATACTGTCGCAAATTTTAATTGCGCCAGGGATTGCCTTTTCTATAGTAAATTATTCAAAAAATAATTTTCAACTGTCACAAATTTTAAATATCCCAGGGATTGACTTTTCTATAGTAAATTATTCAAAAACTAATTTTATATTGTCGCAAATTTTAAATATCCCAGGGATTGCCTTTTCTATAGTAAATTATTCAAAAACTAATTTTCAACTGTCACAAATTTTAATTACGCCAGGGATTGCCTTTTCTATAGTAAATTATTCAAAAAATAATTTTATACTGTCACAAATTTTAAATATCCCAGGGATTGACTTTTCTATAGTAAATTATTCAAAAAATAATTTTATACTGTCACAAATTTTAATTGCGCCAGGGATTGACTTTTCTATAGTAAATTATTCAAAAACTAATTTTATACTGTCGCAAATTTTAAATATCCCAGGGATTGCCTTTTCTATAGTAAATTATTCAAAAACTAATTTTATACTGTCGCAAATTTTAATTACGCCAGGGATTGCCTTTTCTATAGTAAATTATTCAAAAAATAATTTTATACTGTCACAAATTTTAATTGCGCCAGGGATTGCCTTTTCTATAGTAAATTATTCAAAAAATAATTTTCAACTGTCACAAATTTTAATTGCGCCAGGGATTGACTTTTCTATAGTAAATTATTCAAAAACTAATTTTATACTGTCACAAATTTTAATTGCGCCAGGGATTGACTTTTCTATAGTAAATTATTCAAAAAATAATTTTCAACTGTCACAAATTTTAAATATCCCAGGGATTGACTTTTCTATAGTAAATTATTCAAAAAATAATTTTATACTGTCGCAAATTTTAAATATCCCAGGGATTGACTTTTCTATAGTAAATTATTCAAAAACTAATTTTCAACTGTCACAAATTTTAATTACGCCAGGGATTGCCTTTTCTATAGTAAATTATTCAAAAAATAATTTTATACTGTCACAAATTTTAATTGCGCCAGGGATTGACTTTTCTATAGTAAATTTTTCAAAAACTAATTTTATACTGTCACAAATTTTAATTGCGCCAGGGATTGCCTTTTCTATAGTAAATTATTCAAAAAATAATTTTATACTGTCACAAATTTTAAATATCACAGGGATTGACTTTTCTATAGTAAATTATTCAAAAACTAATTTTATACTGTCGCAAATTTTAAATATCCCAGGGATTGACTTTTCTATAGTAAATTATTCAAAAACTAATTTTATACTGTCGCAAATTTTAAATATCCCAGGGATTGCCTTTTCTATAGTAAATTATTCAAAAAATAATTTTCAACTGTCACAAATTTTAATTGCGCCAGGGATTGCCTTTTCTATAGTAAATTATTCAAAAACTAATTTTATACTGTCACAAATTTTAATTGCGCCAGGGATTGACTTTTCTATAGTAAATTATTCAAAAACTAATTTTATACTGTCGCAAATTTTAAATATACCAGGGATTGCCTTTTCTATAGTAAATTATTCAAAAAATAAATTTTAAAATTTGCGACAGTATAAAATTAGTTTTTGAATAATTTACTATAGAAAAGGCAATCCCTGGCGTAATTAAAATTTGCGACAGTATAAAATTAGTTTTTGAATAATTTACTATAGAAAAGTCAATCCCTGGGATATTTAAAATTTGTGACAGTATAAAATTATTTTTTGAATAATTTACTATAGAAAAGGCAATCCCTGGCGCAATTAAAATTTGTGACAGTATAAAATTAGTTTTTGAATAATTTACTATAGAAAAGTCAATCCCTGGGATATTTAAAATTTGTGACAGTATAAAATTAGTTTTTGAATAATTTACTATAGAAAAGTCAATCCCTGGGATATTTAAAATTTGTGACAGTTGAAAATTATTTTTTGAATAATTTACTATAGAAAAGTCAATCCCTGGCGCAATTAAAATTTGCGACAGTTGAAAATTAGTTTTTGAATAATTTACTATAGAAAAGGCAATCCCTGGGATATTTAAAATTTGCGACAGTATAAAATTAGTTTTTGAATAATTTACTATAGAAAAGGCAATCCCTGGCGTAATTAAAATTTGCGACAGTATAAAATTAGTTTTTGAATAATTTACTATAGAAAAGTCAATCCCTGGGATATTTAAAATTTGTGACAGTTGAAAATTATTTTTTGAATAATTTACTATAGAAAAGTCAATCCCTGGCGCAATTAAAATTTGTGACAGTATAAAATTAGTTTTTGAATAATTTACTATAGAAAAGGCAATCCCTGGCGTAATTAAAATTTGTGACAGTTGAAAATTAGTTTTTGAATAATTTACTATAGAAAAGGCAATCCCTGGGATATTTAAAATTTGCGACAGTATAAAATTATTTTTTGAATAATTTACTATAGAAAAGGCAATCCCTGGCGTAATTAAAATTTGTGACAGTTGAAAATTAGTTTTTGAATAATTTACTATAGAAAAGTCAATCCCTGGGATATCTAAAATTTGTGACAGTTGAAAATTATTTTTTGAATAATTTACTATAGAAAAGTCAATCCCTGGGATATTTAAAATTTGCGACAGTATAAAATTATTTTTTGAATAATTTACTATAGAAAAGTCAATCCCTGGGATATTTAAAATTTGTGACAGTATAAAATTAGTTTTTGAATAATTTACTATAGAAAAGTCAATCCCTGGGATATTTAAAATTTGTGACAGTTGAAAATTATTTTTTGAATAATTTACTATAGAAAAGGCAATCCCTGGCGTAATTAAAATTTGTGACAGTTGAAAATTATTTTTTGAATAATTTACTATAGAAAAGTCAATCCCTGGCGTAATTAAAATTTGTGACAGTATAAAATTATTTTTTGAATAATTTACTATAGAAAAGGCAATCCCTGGGATATTTAAAATTTGCGACAGTATAAAATTAGTTTTTGAATAATTTACTATAGAAAAGGCAATCCCTGGCGTAATTAAAATTTGCGACAGTTGAAAATTAGTTTTTGAATAATTTACTATAGAAAAGGCAATCCCTGGCGCAATTAAAATTTGTGACAGTTGAAAATTATTTTTTGAATAATTTACTATAGAAAAGGCAATCCCTGGGATATTTAAAATTTGCGACAGTATAAAATTACTATAGAAAAGTCAATCCCTGGCGTAATTAAAATTTGTGACAGTATAAAATTAGTTTTTGAATAATTTACTATAGAAAAGTCAATCCCTGGGATATTTAAAATTTGCGACAGTATAAAATTAGTTTTTGAATAATTTACTATAGAAAAGTCAATCCCTGGCGCACATAAAATTTGTGACAGTTGAAAATTATTTTTTGAATAATTTACTATAGAAAAGTCAATCCCTGGCGCAATTAAAATTTGTGACAGTTGAAAATTATTTTTTGAATAATTTACTATAGAAAAGTCAATCCCTGGGATATTTAAAATTTGCGACAGTTGAAAATTATTTTTTGAATAATTTACTATAGAAAAGGCAATCCCTGGCGTAATTAAAATTTGTGACAGTTGAAAATTAGTTTTTGAATAATTTACTATAGAAAAGTCAATCCCTGGCGTAATTAAAATTTGTGACAGTTGAAAATTATTTTTTGAATAATTTACTATAGAAAAGTCAATCGCTGGGATATTTAAAATTTGTGACAGTTGAAAATTAGTTTTTGAATAATTTACTATAGAAAAGTCAATCCCTGGCGTAATTAAAATTTGTGACAGTATAAAATTATTTTTTGAATAATTTACTATAGAAAAGGCAATCCCTGGCGTAATTAAAGTTTGTGACAGTTGAAAATTAGTTTTTGAATAATTTACTATAGAAAAGTCAATCCCTGGGATATTTAAAATTTGTGACAGTATAAAATTAGTTTTTGAATAATTTACTATAGAAAAGGCAATCCCTGGCGTAATTAAAATTTGTGACAGTTGAAAATTAGTTTTTGAATAATTTACTATAGAAAAGGCAATCCCTGGGATATTTAAAATTTGCGACAGTATAAAATTATTTTTTGAATAATTTACTATAGAAAAGGCAATCCCTGGCGTAATTAAAATTTGCGACAGTATAAAATTAGTTTTTGAATAATTTACTATAGAAAAGTCAATCCCTGGCGCAATTAAAATTTGTGACAGTATAAAATTATTTTTTGAATAATTTACTATAGAAAAGGCAATCCCTGGGATATTTAAAATTTGCGACAGTATAAAATTATTTTTTGAATAATTTACTATAGAAAAGGCAATCCCTGGCGTAATTAAAATTTGCGACAGTATAAAATTATTTTTTGAATAATTTACTATAGAAAAGGCAATCCCTGGCGTAATTAAAATTTGCGACAGTATAAAATTAGTTTTTGAATAATTTACTATAGAAAAGTCAATCCCTGGCGTAATTAAAATTTGCGACAGTATAAAATTAGTTTTTGAATAATTTACTATAGAAAAGGCAATCCCTGGCGCAATTAAAATTTGTGACAGTATAAAATTAGTTTTTGAATAATTTACTATAGAAAAGTCAATCCCTGGCGTAATTAAAATTTGTGACAGTATAAAATTATTTTTTGAATAATTTACTATAGAAAAGGCAATCCCTGGGATATTTAAAATTTGCGACAGTATAAAATTAGTTTTTGAATAATTTACTATAGAAAAGTCAATCCCTGGCGTAATTAAAATTTGCGACAGTATAAAATTAGTTTTTGAATAATTTACTATAGAAAAGGCAATCCCTGGGATATTTAAAATTTGTGACAGTATAAAATTAGTTTTTGAATAATTTACTATAGAAAAGGCAATCCCTGGGATATTTAAAATTTGCGACAGTATAAAATTAGTTTTTGAATAATTTACTATAGAAAAGTCAATCCCTGGCGCAATTAAAATTTGTGACAGTATAAAATTATTTTTTGAATAATTTACTATAGAAAAGGCAATCCCTGGGATATTTAAAATTTGCGACAGTATAAAATTAGTTTTTGAATAATTTACTATAGAAAAGTCAATCCCTGGCGCAATTAAAATTTGCGACAGTTGAAAATTATTTTTTGAATAATTTACTATAGAAAAGTCAATCCCTGGGATATTTAAAATTTGCGACAGTATAAAATTATTTTTTGAATAATTTACTATAGAAAAGTCAATCCCTGGGATATTTAAAATTTGTGACAGTATAAAATTAGTTTTTGAATAATTTACTATAGAAAAGTCAATCCCTGGCGTAATTAAAATTTGTGACAGTTGAAAATTATTTTTTGAATAATTTACTATAGAAAAGGCAATCCCTGGCGTAATTAGAATTTGCGACAGTATAAAATTAGTTTTTGAATAATTTACTATAGAAAAGTCAATCCCTGGGATATTTAAAATTTGTGACAGTTGAAAATTATTTTTTGAATAATTTACTATAGAAAAGGCAATCCCTGGCGTAATTAAAATTTGTGACAGTTGAAAATTATTTTTTGAATAATTTACTATAGAAAAGGCAATCCCTGGCGTAATTAAAATTTGTGACAGTTGAAAATTAGTTTTTGAATAATTTACTATAGAAAAGTCAATCCCTGGCGTAATTAAAATTTGTGACAGTATAAAATTATTTTTTGAATAATTTACTATAGAAAAGTCAATCCCTGGCGCAATTAAAATTTGCGACAGTTGAAAATTATTTTTTGAATAATTTACTATAGAAAAGGCAATCCCTGGCGTAATTAAAATTTGCGACAGTTGAAAATTATTTTTTGAATAATTTACTATAGAAAAGTCAATCCCTGGGATATTTAAAATTTGTGACAGTTGAAAATTAGTTTTTGAATAATTTACTATAGAAAAGTCAATCCCTGGCGTAATTAAAATTTGTGACAGTATAAAATTATTTTTTGAATAATTTACTATAGAAAAGGCAATCCCTGGCGTAATTAAAATTTGTGACAGTTGAAAATTATTTTTTGAATAATTTACTATAGAAAAGGCAATCCCTGGCGCAATTAAAATTTGTGACAGTATAAAATTAGTTTTTGAATAATTTACTATAGAAAAGTCAATCCCTGGGATATTTAAAATTTGCGACAGTATAAAATTAGTTTTTGAATAATTTACTATAGAAAAGTCAATCCCTGGCGCAATTAAAATTTGTGACAGTTGAAAATTATTTTTTGAATAATTTACTATAGAAAAGTCAATCCCTGGCGTAATTAAAATTTGTGACAGTTGAAAATTATTTTTTGAATAATTTACTATAGAAAAGTCAATCCCTGGCGCAATTAAAATTTGTGACAGTATAAAATTAGTTTTTGAATAATTTACTATAGAAAAGTCAATCCCTGGCTCAATTAAAATTTGTGACAGTATAAAATTATTTTTTGAATAATTTACTATAGAAAAGGCAATCCCTGGGATATTTAAAATTTGCGACAGTATAAAATTATTTTTTGAATAATTTACTATAGAAAAGTCAATCCCTGGCGCAATTAAAATTTGTGACAGTATAAAATTAGTTTTTGAATAATTTACTATAGAAAAGTCAATCCCTGGCGTAATTAAAATTTGTGACAGTTGAAAATTATTTTTTGAATAATTTACTATAGAAAAGTCAATCCCTGGCGCAATTAAAATTTGTGACAGTATAAAATTAGTTTTTGAATAATTTACTATAGAAAAGTCAATCCCTGGCGCAATTAAAATTTGTGACAGTATAAAATTATTTTTTGAATAATTTACTATAGAAAAGGCAATCCCTGGGATATTTAAAATTTGCGACAGTATAAAATTATTTTTTGAATAATTTACTATAGAAAAGTCAATCCCTGGCGCAATTAAAATTTGTGACAGTATAAAATTAGTTTTTGAATAATTTACTATAGAAAAGTCAATCCCTGGCGTAATTAAAATTTGTGACAGTATAAAATTATTTTTTGAATAATTTACTATAGAAAAGTCAATCCCTGGCGTAATTAAAATTTGTGACAGTATAAAATTATTTTTTGAATAATTTACTATAGAAAAGTCAATCCCTGGCGCAATTAAAATTTGTGACAGTATAAAATTATTTTTTGAATAATTTACTATAGAAAAGGCAATCCCTGGGATATTTAAAATTTGCGACAGTATAAAATTAGTTTTTGAATAATTTACTATAGAAAAGTCAATCCCTGGCGCAATTAAAATTTGCGACAGTATAAAATTAGTTTTTGAATAATTTACTATAGAAAAGGCAATCCCTGGCGTAATTAAAATTTGCGACAGTATAAAATTAGTTTTTGAATAATTTACTATAGAAAAGGCAATCCCTGGCGCAATTAAAATTTGTGACAGTATAAAATTAGTTTTTGAATAATTTACTATAGAAAAGTCAATCCCTGGGATATTTAAAATTTGTGACAGTTGAAAATTATTTTTTGAATAATTTACTATAGAAAAGTCAATCCCTGGCGCAATTAAAATTTGTGACAGTATAAAATTATTTTTTGAATAATTTACTATAGAAAAGGCAATCCCTGGGATATTTAAAATTTGCGACAGTATAAAATTAGTTTTTGAATAATTTACTATAGAAAAGTCAATCCCTGGCGCAATTAAAATTTGTGACAGTATAAAATTATTTTTTGAATAATTTACTATAGAAAAGGCAATCCCTGGCGTAATTAAAATTTGTGACAGTTGAAAATTATTTTTTGAATAATTTACTATAGAAAAGGCAATCCCTGGCGTAACTAAAATTTGCGACAGTATAAAATTAGTTTTTGAATAATTTACTATAGAAAAGGCAATCCCTGGCGTAATTAAAATTTGCGACAGTATAAAATTAGTTTTTGAATAATTTACTATAGAAAAGGCAATCCCTGGGATATTTAAAATTTGCGACAGTATAAAATTAGTTTTTGAATAATTTACTATAGAAAAGTCAATCCCTGGCGCAATTAAAATTTGTGACAGTATAAAATTATTTTTTGAATAATTTACTATAGAAAAGGCAATCCCTGGCGTAATTAAAATTTGCGACAGTATAAAATTAGTTTTTGAATAATTTACTATAGAAAAGTCAATCCCTGGCGCAATTAAAATTTGCGACAGTATAAAATTAGTTTTTGAATAATTTACTATAGAAAAGGCAATCCCTGGGATATTTAAAATTTGCGACAGTATAAAATTAGTTTTTGAATAATTTACTATAGAAAAGTCAATCCCTGGCGTAATTAAAATTTGTGACAGTATAAAATTATTTTTTGAATAATTTACTATAGAAAAGGCAATCCCTGGCGTAATTAAAATTTGTGACAGTTGAAAATTATTTTTTGAATAATTTACTATAGAAAAGTCAATCCCTGGCGCAATTAAAATTTGTGACAGTATAAAATTATTTTTTGAATAATTTACTATAGAAAAGGCAATCCCTGGCGTAATTAAAATTTGCGACAGTATAAAATTAGTTTTTGAATAATTTACTATAGAAAAGGCAATCCCTGGGATATTTAAAATTTGCGACAGTATAAAATTAGTTTTTGAATAATTTACTATAGAAAAGTCAATCCCTGGCGCAATTAAAATTTGTGACAGTATAAAATTATTTTTTGAATAATTTACTATAGAAAAGTCAATCCCTGGGATATTTAAAATTTGTGACAGTATAAAATTATTTTTTGAATAATTTACTATAGAAAAGGCAATCCCTGGCGTAATTAAAATTTGTGACAGTTGAAAATTAGTTTTTGAATAATTTACTATAGAAAAGGCAATCCCTGGCGCAATTAAAATTTGTGACAGTTGAAAATTATTTTTTGAATAATTTACTATAGAAAAGGCAATCCCTGGGATATTTAAAATTTGCGACAGTATAAAATTAGTTTTTGAATAATTTACTATAGAAAAGGCAATCCCTGGCGCAATTAAAATTTGCGACAGTATAAAATTAGTTTTTGAATAATTTACTATAGAAAAGTCAATCCCTGGCGCAATTAAAATTTGCGACAGTATAAAATTAGTTTTTGAATAATTTACTATAGAAAAGGCAATCCCTGGCGCAATTAAAATTTGTGACAGTTGAAAATTATTTTTTGAATAATTTACTATAGAAAAGGCAATCCCTGGGATATTTAAAATTTGCGACAGTATAAAATTAGTTTTTGAATAATTTACTATAGAAAAGGCAATCCCTGGGATATTTAAAATTTGCGACAGTTGAAAATTATTTTTTGAATAATTTACTATAGAAAAGGCAATCCCTGGCGTAATTAAAATTTGTGACAGTTGAAAATTATTTTTTGAATAATTTACTATAGAAAAGGCAATCCCTGGCGTAATTAAAATTTGCGACAGTATAAAATTATTTTTTGAATAATTTACTATAGAAAAGGCAATCCCTGGCGTAATTAAAATTTGTGACAGTTGAAAATTAGTTTTTGAATAATTTACTATAGAAAAGGCAATCCCTGGGATATTTAAAATTTGTGACAGTTGAAAATTATTTTTTGAATAATTTACTATAGAAAAGTCAATCCCTGGGATATTTAAAATTTGTGACAGTTGAAAATTAGTTTTTGAATAATTTACTATAGAAAAGTCAATCCCTGGGATATTTAAAATTTGTGACAGTATAAAATTATTTTTTGAATAATTTACTATAGAAAAGTCAATCCCTGGCGCAATTAAAATTTGTGACAGTATAAAATTAGTTTTTGAATAATTTACTATAGAAAAGTCAATCCCTGGCGCAATTAAAATTTGCGACAGTATAAAATTAGTTTTTGAATAATTTACTATAGAAAAGGCAATCCCTGGCGCAATTAAAATTTGCGACAGTATAAAATTAGTTTTTGAATAATTTACTATAGAAAAGGCAATCCCTGGGATATTTAAAATTTGCGACAGTATAAAATTAGTTTTTGAATAATTTACTATAGAAAAGTCAATCCCTGGCGTAATTAAAATTTGTGACAGTATAAAATTATTTTTTGAATAATTTACTATAGAAAAGGCAATCCCTGGCGTAATTAAAATTTGTGACAGTTGAAAATTATTTTTTGAATAATTTACTATAGAAAAGTCAATCCCTGGCGCAATTAAAATTTGTGACAGTATAAAATTATTTTTTGAATAATTTACTATAGAAAAGGCAATCCCTGGCGTAATTAAAATTTGCGACAGTATAAAATTAGTTTTTGAATAATTTACTATAGAAAAGGCAATCCCTGGGATATTTAAAATTTGCGACAGTATAAAATTAGTTTTTGAATAATTTACTATAGAAAAGTCAATCCCTGGCGCAATTAAAATTTGTGACAGTATAAAATTATTTTTTGAATAATTTACTATAGAAAAGTCAATCCCTGGGATATTTAAAATTTGTGACAGTATAAAATTATTTTTTGAATAATTTACTATAGAAAAGGCAATCCCTGGCGTAATTAAAATTTGTGACAGTTGAAAATTAGTTTTTGAATAATTTACTATAGAAAAGGCAATCCCTGGCGCAATTAAAATTTGTGACAGTTGAAAATTATTTTTTGAATAATTTACTATAGAAAAGGCAATCCCTGGGATATTTAAAATTTGCGACAGTATAAAATTAGTTTTTGAATAATTTACTATAGAAAAGGCAATCCCTGGCGCAATTAAAATTTGCGACAGTATAATATTAGTTTTTGAATAATTTACTATAGAAAAGTCAATCCCTGGCGCAATTAAAATTTGCGACAGTATAAAATTAGTTTTTGAATAATTTACTATAGAAAAGGCAATCCCTGGCGCAATTAAAATTTGTGACAGTTGAAAATTATTTTTTGAATAATTTACTATAGAAAAGGCAATCCCTGGGATATTTAAAATTTGCGACAGTATAAAATTAGTTTTTGAATAATTTACTATAGAAAAGGCAATCCCTGGGATATTTAAAATTTGCGACAGTTGAAAATTATTTTTTGAATAATTTACTATAGAAAAGGCAATCCCTGGCGTAATTAAAATTTGTGACAGTTGAAAATTATTTTTTGAATAATTTACTATAGAAAAGGCAATCCCTGGCGTAATTAAAATTTGCGACAGTATAAAATTATTTTTTGAATAATTTACTATAGAAAAGGCAATCCCTGGCGTAATTAAAATTTGTGACAGTTGAAAATTAGTTTTTGAATAATTTACTATAGAAAAGGCAATCCCTGGGATATTTAAAATTTGTGACAGTTGAAAATTATTTTTTGAATAATTTACTATAGAAAAGTCAATCCCTGGGATATTTAAAATTTGTGACAGTTGAAAATTAGTTTTTGAATAATTTACTATAGAAAAGTCAATCCCTGGGATATTTAAAATTTGTGACAGTATAAAATTATTTTTTGAATAATTTACTATAGAAAAGTCAATCCCTGGCGCAATTAAAATTTGTGACAGTATAAAATTAGTTTTTGAATAATTTACTATAGAAAAGTCAATCCCTGGCGCAATTAAAATTTGCGACAGTATAAAATTAGTTTTTGAATAATTTACTATAGAAAAGGCAATCCCTGGCGCAATTAAAATTTGTGACAGTTGAAAATTATTTTTTGAATAATTTACTATAGAAAAGTCAATCCCTGGCGTAATTAAAATTTGTGACAGTTGAAAATTATTTTTTGAATAATTTACTATAGAAAAGGCAATCCCTGGGATATTTAAAATTTGTGACAGTTGAAAATTATTTTTTGAATAATTTACTATAGAAAAGTCAATCCCTGGGATATTTAAAATTTGTGACAGTTGAAAATTAGTTTTTGAATAATTTACTATAGAAAAGTCAATCCCTGGGATATTTAAAATTTGTGACAGTATAAAATTATTTTTTGAATAATTTACTATAGAAAAGGCAATCCCTGGCGTAATTAAAATTTGTGACAGTTGAAAATTATTTTTTGAATTATTTACTATAGAAAAGTCAATCCCTGGGATATTTAAAATTTGTGACAGTTGAAAATTATTTTTTGAATAATTTACTATAGAAAAGTCAATCCCTGGGATATTTAAAATTTGCGACAGTATAAAATTATTTTTTGAATAATTTACTATAGAAAAGGCAATCCCTGGCGTAATTAAAATTTGTGACAGTTGAATATTATTTTTTGAATAATTTACTATAGAAAAGGCAATCCCTGGGATATTTAAAATTTGCGACAGTATAAAATTAGTTTTTGAATAATTTACTATAGAAAAGTCAATCCCTGGCGCAATTAAAATTTGTGACAGTATAAAATTATTTTTTGAATAATTTACTATAGAAAAGGCAATCCCTGGCGTAATTAAAATTTGTGACAGTTGAAAATTAGTTTTTGAATAATTTACTATAGAAAAGTCAATCCCTGGCGTAATTAAAATTTGTGACAGTTGAAAATTATTTTTTGAATAATTTACTATAGAAAAGTCAATCCCTGGCGCAATTAAAATTTGTGACAGTATTAAATTAGTTTTTGAATAATTTACTATAGAAAAGTCAATCCCTGGCGCAATTAAAATTTGTGACAGTATAAAATTAGTTTTTGAATAATTTACTATAGAAAAGTCAATCCCTGGGATATTTAAAATTTGCGACAGTATAAAATTAGTTTTTGAATAATTTACTATAGAAAAGTCAATCCCTGGGATATTTAAAATTTGTGACAGTTGAAAATTATTTTTTGAATAATTTACTATAGAAAAGTCAATCCCTGGGATATTTAAAATTTGCGACAGTATAAAATTAGTTTTTGAATAATTTACTATAGAAAAGGCAATCCCTGGCGCACATAAAATTTGTGACAGTATAAAATTAGTTTTTGAATAATTTACTATAGAAAAGGCAATCCCTGGCGTAATTAAAATTTGCGACAGTATAAAATTAGTTTTTGAATAATTTACTATAGAAAAGGCAATCCCTGGCGCAATTAAAATTTGTGACAGTATAAAATTAGTTTTTGAATAATTTACTATAGAAAAGTCAATCCCTGGGATATTTAAAATTTGTGACAGTATAAAATTATTTTTTGAATAATTTACTATAGAAAAGGCAATCCCTGGGATATTTAAAATTTGCGACAGTATAAAATTAGTTTTTGAATAATTTACTATAGAAAAGTCAATCCCTGGCGCAATTAAAATTTGTGACAGTATAAAATTATTTTTTGAATAATTTACTATAGAAAAGGCAATCCCTGGGATATTTAAAATTTGCGACAGTATAAAATTAGTTTTTGAATAATTTACTATAGAAAAGTCAATCCCTGGCGCAATTAAAATTTGTGACAGTATAAAATTAGTTTTTGAATAATTTACTATAGAAAAGTCAATCCCTGGCGTAATTAAAATTTGTGACAGTTGAAAATTATTTTTTGAATAATTTACTATAGAAAAGTCAATCCCTGGGATATTTAAAATTTGCGACAGTATAAAATTATTTTTTGAATAATTTACTATAGAAAAGGCAATCCCTGGCGTAATTAAAATTTGTGACAGTTGAAAATTATTTTTTGAATAATTTACTATAGAAAAGGCAATCCCTGGCGTATTTAAAATTTGTGACAGTTGAAAATTATTTTTTGAATAATTTACTATAGAAAAGTCAATCCCTGGCGCAATTAAAATTTGTGACAGTATAAAATTATTTTTTGAATAATTTACTATAGAAAAGGCAATCCCTGGGATATTTAAAATTTGTGACAGTTGAAAATTATTTTTTGAATAATTTACTATAGAAAAGTCAATCCCTGGCGCAATTAAAATTTGTGACAGTATAAAATTAGTTTTTGAATAATTTACTATAGAAAAGGCAATCCCTGGCGTAATTAAAATTTGCGACAGTATAAAATTAGTTTTTGAATAATTTACTATAGAAAAGGCAATCCCTGGCGCAATTAAAATTTGTGACAGTATAAAATTAGTTTTTGAATAATTTACTATAGAAAAGTCAATCCCTGGGATATTTAAAATTTGTGACAGTTGAAAATTATTTTTTGAATAATTTACTATAGAAAAGTCAATCTCTGGCGCAATTAAAATTTGTGACAGTATAAAATTATTTTTTGAATAATTTACTATAGAAAAGGCAATCCCTGGGATATTTAAAATTTGCGACAGTATAAAATTAGTTTTTGAATAATTTACTATAGAAAAGTCAATCCCTGGCGCAATTAAAATTTGTGACAGTATAAAATTATTTTTTGAATAATTTACTATAGAAAAGGCAATCCCTGGCGTAATTAAAATTTGCGACAGTATAAAATTAGTTTTTGAATAATTTACTATAGAAAAGTCAATCCCTGGCGCAATTAAAATTTGCGACAGTATAAAATTAGTTTTTGAATAATTTACTATAGAAAAGGCAATCCCTGGCGTAATTAAAATTTGCGACAGTATAAAATTAGTTTTTGAATAATTTACTATAGAAAAGGCAATCCCTGGCGCAATTAAAATTTGTGACAGTATAAAATTAGTTTTTGAATAATTTACTATAGAAAAGTCAATCCCTGGGATATTTAAAATTTGTGACAGTTGAAAATTATTTTTTGAATAATTTACTATAGAAAAGGCAATCCCTGGGATATTTAAAATTTGCGACAGTATAAAATTAGTTTTTGAATAATTTACTATAGAAAAGTCAATCCCTGGCGTAATTAAAATTTGTGACAGTATAAAATTATTTTTTGAATAATTTACTATAGAAAAGGCAATCCCTGGGATATTTAAAATTTGCGACAGTATAAAATTAGTTTTTGAATAATTTACTATAGAAAAGTCAATCCCTGGGATATTTAAAATTTGTGACAGTTGAAAATTATTTTTTGAATAATTTACTATAGAAAAGTCAATCCCTGGGATATTTAAAATTTGCGACAGTATAAAATTAGTTTTTGAATAATTTACTATAGAAAAGTCAATCCCTGGCGCAATTAAAATTTGTGACAGTATAAAATTATTTTTTGAATAATTTACTATAGAAAAGGCAATCCCTGGGATATTTAAAATTTGCGACAGTATAAAATTAGTTTTTGAATAATTTACTATAGAAAAGTCAATCCCTGGCGCAATTAAAATTTGCGACAGTATAAAATTAGTTTTTGAATAATTTACTATAGAAAAGGCAATACCTGGCGCAATTAAAATTTGTGACAGTTGAAAATTATTTTTTGAATAATTTACTATAGAAAAGGCAATCCCTGGGATATTTAAAATTTGCGACAGTATAAAATTAGTTTTTGAATAATTTACTATAGAAAAGGCAATCCCTGGGATATTTAAAATTTGCGACAGTATAAAATTAGTTTTTGAATAATTTACTATAGAAAAGGCAATCCCTGGCGCAATTAAAATTTGTGACAGTTGAAAATTATTTTTTGAATAATTTACTATAGAAAAGTCAATCCCTGGCGTAATTAAAATTTGTGACAGTTGAAAATTATTTTTTGAATAATTTACTATAGAAAAGTCAATCCCTGGCGCAATTAAAATTTGTGACAGTATAAAATTAGTTTTTGAATAATTTACTATAGAAAAGTCAATCCCTGGCGCAATTAAAATTTGCGACAGTATAAAATTAGTTTTTGAATAATTTACTATAGAAAAGGCAATCCCTGGGATATTTAAAATTTGTGACAGTTGAAAATTATTTTTTGAATAATTTACTATAGAAAAGGCAATCCCTGGCGTAATTAAAATTTGTGACAGTATAAAATTAGTTTTTGAATAATTTACTATAGAAAAGTCAATCCCTGGGATATTTAAAATTTGTGACAGTATAAAATTATTTTTTGAATAATTTACTATAGAAAAGGCAATCCCTGGCGTAATTAAAATTTGTGACAGTTGAAAATTATTTTTTGAATAATTTACTATAGAAAAGTCAATCCCTGGGATATTTAAAATTTGTGACAGTTGAAAATTATTTTTTGAATAATTTACTATAGAAAAGTCAATGCCTGGGATATTTAAAATTTGCGACAGTATAAAATTATTTTTTGAATAATTTACTATAGAAAAGGCAATCCCTGGCGTAATTAAAATTTGTGACAGTTGAAAATTATTTTTTGAATAATTTACTATAGAAAAGTCAATCCCTGGGATATTTAAAATTTGCGACAGTATAAAATTATTTTTTGAATAATTTACTATAGAAAAGGCAATCCCTGGCGTAATTAAAATTTGTGACAGTTGAAAATTATTTTTTGAATAATTTACTATAGAAAAGGCAATCCCTGGGATATTTAAAATTTGCGACAGTATAAAATTAGTTTTTGAATAATTTACTATAGAAAAGTCAATCCCTGGCGTAATTAAAATTTGTGACAGTATAAAATTATTTTTTGAATAATTTACTATAGAAAAGGCAATCCCTGGGATATTTAAAATTTGCGACAGTATAAAATTAGTTTTTGAATAATTTACTATAGAAAAGTCAATCCCTGGGATATTTAAAATTTGCGACAGTATAAAATTAGTTTTTGAATAATTTACTATAGAAAAGGCAATCCCTGGCGCAATTAAAATTTGTGACAGTATAAAATTAGTTTTTGAATAATTTACTATAGAAAAGTCAATCCCTGGGATATTTAAAATTTGTGACAGTATAAAATTAGTTTTTGAATAATTTACTATAGAAAAGGCAATCCCTGGCGTAATTAAAATTTGTGACAGTTGAATATTATTTTTTGAATAATTTACTATAGAAAAGGCAATCCCTGGGATATTTAAAATTTGCGACAGTATAAAATTAGTTTTTGAATAATTTACTATAGAAAAGTCAATCCCTGGCGCAATTAAAATTTGTGACAGTATAAAATTATTTTTTGAATAATTTACTATAGAAAAGGCAATCCCTGGCGTAATTAAAATTTGTGACAGTTGAAAATTAGTTTTTGAATAATTTACTATAGAAAAGTCAATCCCTGGCGTAATTAAAATTTGTGACAGTTGAAAATTATTTTTTGAATAATTTACTATAGAAAAGGCAATCCCTGGGATATTTAAAATTTGCGACAGTATAAAATTAGTTTTTGAATAATTTACTATAGAAAAGTCAATCCCTGGGATATTTAAAATTTGTGACAGTTGAAAATTATTTTTTGAATAATTTACTATAGAAAAGGCAATCCCTGGCGTAATTAAAATTTGTGACAGTATAAAATTAGTTTTTGAATAATTTACTATAGAAAAGTCAATCCCTGGGATATTTAAAATTTGTGACAGTATAAAATTAGTTTTTGAATAATTTACTATAGAAAAGTCAATCCCTGGGATATTTAAAATTTGTGACAGTATAAAATTATTTTTTGAATAATTTACTATAGAAAAGGCAATCCCTGGGATATTTAAAATTTGCGACAGTATAAAATTAGTTTTTGAATAATTTACTATAGAAAAGTCAATCCCTGGGATATTTAAAATTTGCGACAGTATAAAATTATTTTTTGAATAATTTACTATAGAAAAGGCAATCCCTGGCGTAATTAAAATTTGTGACAGTTGAAAATTATTTTTTGAATAATTTACTATAGAAAAGTCAATCCCTGGGATATTTAAAATTTGCGACAGTATAAAATTAGTTTTTGAATAATTTACTATAGAAAAGGCAATCCCTGGCGTAATTAAAATTTGTGACAGTTGAAAATTATTTTTTGAATAATTTACTATAGAAAAGGCAATCCCTGGGATATTTAAAATTTGCGACAGTATAAAATTAGTTTTTGAATAATTTACTATAGAAAAGGCAATCCCTGGCGCAATTAAAATTTGTGACAGTTGAAAATTATTTTTTGAATAATTTACTATAGAAAAGGCAATCCCTGGGATATTTAAAATTTGCGACAGTATAAAATTAGTTTTTGAATAATTTACTATAGAAAAGGCAATCCCTGGGATATTTAAAATTTGCGACAGTATAAAATTAGTTTTTGAATAATTTACTATAGAAAAGGCAATCCCTGGCGCAATTAAAATTTGTGACAGTTGAAAATTATTTTTTGAATAATTTACTATAGAAAAGTCAATCCCTGGCGTAATTAAAATTTGTGACTGTTGAAAATTATTTTTTGAATAATTTACTATAGAAAAGTCAATCCCTGGCGCAATTAAAATTTGTGACAGTTGAAAATTAGTTTTTGAATAATTTACTATAGAAAAGTCAATCCCTGGCGCAATTAAAATTTGTGACAGTATAAAATTATTTTTTGAATAATTTACTATAGAAAAGGCAATCCCTGGCGTAATTAAAATTTGTGACAGTTGAAAATTAGTTTTTGAATAATTTACTATAGAAAAGTCAATCCCTGGCGTAATTAAAATTTGTGACAGTTGAAAATTATTTTTTGAATAATTTACTATAGAAAAGGCAATCCCTGGGTTATTTAAAATTTGCGACAGTATAAAATTAGTTTTTGAATAATTTACTATAGAAAAGTCAATCCCTGGGATATTTAAAATTTGTGACAGTTGAAAATTATTTTTTGAATAATTTACTATAGAAAAGGCAATCCCTGGCGTAATTAAAATTTGTGACAGTATAAAATTAGTTTTTGAATAATTTACTATAGAAAAGTCAATCCCTGGGATATTTAAAATTTGTGACAGTATAAAATTAGTTTTTGAATAATTTACTATAGAAAAGTCAATCCCTGGGATATTTAAAATTTGTGACAGTATAAAATTATTTTTTGAATAATTTACTATAGAAAAGGCAATCCCTGGGATATTTAAAATTTGCGACAGTATAAAATTAGTTTTTGAATAATTTACTATAGAAAAGTCAATCCCTGGGATATTTAAAATTTGCGACAGTATAAAATTATTTTTTGAATAATTTACTATAGAAAAGGCAATCCCTGGCGTAATTAAAATTTGTGACAGTTGAAAATTATTTTTTGAATAATTTACTATAGAAAAGTCAATCCCTGGGATATTTAAAATTTGCGACAGTATAAAATTAGTTTTTGAATAATTTACTATAGAAAAGTCAATCCCTGGCGCAATTAAAATTTGTGACAGTATAAAATTATTTTTTGAATAATTTACTATAGAAAAGTCAATCCCTGGGATATTTAAAATTTGCGACAGTATAAAATTATTTTTTGAATAATTTACTATAGAAAAGGCAATCCCTGGCGTAATTAAAATTTGTGACAGTTGAAAATTATTTTTTGAATAATTTACTATAGAAAAGGCAATCCCTGGCGCACATAAAATTTGCGACAGTATAAAATTAGTTTTTGAATAATTTACTATAGAAAAGGCAATCCCTGGCGCACATAAAATTTGCGACAGTATAAAATTAGTTTTTGAATAATTTACTATAGAAAAGGCAATCCCTGGGATATTTAAAATTTGCGACAGTATAAAATTAGTTTTTGAATAATTTACTATAGAAAAGGCAATCCCTGGCGCAATTAAAATTTGTGACAGTTGAAAATTATTTTTTGAATAATTTACTATAGAAAAGTCAATCCCTGGCGTAATTAAAATTTGTGACAGTTGAAAATTATTTTTTGAATAATTTACTATAGAAAAGGCAATCCCTGGCGTAATTAAAATTTGTGACAGTTGAAAATTAGTTTTTGAATAATTTACTATAGAAAAGTCAATCCCTGGCGTAATTAAAATTTGTGACAGTTGAAAATTATTGTTTGAATAATTTACTATAGAAAAGGCAATCCCTGGGATATTTAAAATTTGCGACAGTATAAAATTAGTTTTTGAATAATTTACTATAGAAAAGTCAATCCCTGGGATATTTAAAATTTGTGACAGTTGAAAATTATTTTTTGAATAATTTACTATAGAAAAGGCAATCCCTGGCGTAATTAAAATTTGTGACAGTATAAAATTAGTTTTTGAATAATTTACTATAGAAAAGTCAATCCCTGGGATATTTAAAATTTGTGACAGTATAAAATTATTTTTTGAATAATTTACTATAGAAAAGGCAATCCCTGGCGTAATTAAAATTTGTGACAGTTGAAAATTATTTTTTGAATAATTTACTATAGAAAAGTCAATCCCTGGGATATTTAAAATTTGTGACAGTTGAAAATTATTTTTTGAATAATTTACTATAGAAAAGTCAATCCCTGGGATATTTAAAATTTGCGACAGTATAAAATTATTTTTTGAATAATTTACTATAGAAAAGGCAATCCCTGGCGTAATTAAAATTTGTGACAGTTGAAAATTATTTTTTGAATAATTTACTATAGAAAAGTCAATCCCTGGGATATTTAAAATTTGCGACAGTATAAAATTATTTTTTGAATAATTTACTATAGAAAAGGCAATCCCTGGCGTAATTAAAATTTGTGACAGTTGAAAATTATTTTTTGAATAATTTACTATAGAAAAGGCAATCCCTGGGATATTTAAAATTTGCGACAGTATAAAATTAGTTTTTGAATAATTTACTATAGAAAAGGCAATCCCTGGGATATTTAAAATTTGCGACAGTATAAAATTAGTTTTTGAATAATTTACTATAGAAAAGGCAATCCCTGGGATATTTAAAATTTGCGACAGTATAAAATTATTTTTTGAATAATTTACTATAGAAAAGGCAATCCCTGGCGTAATTAAAATTTGTGACAGTTGAAAATTATTTTTTGAATAATTTACTATAGAAAAGGCAATCCCTGGGATATTTAAAATTTGCGACAGTATAAAATTAGTTTTTGAATAATTTACTATAGAAAAGGCAATCCCTGGGATATTTAAAATTTGCGACAGTATAAAATTATTTTTTGAATAATTTACTATAGAAAAGTCAATCCCTGGGATATTTAAAATTTGCGACAGTATAAAATTATTTTTTGAATAATTTACTATAGAAAAGGCAATCCCTGGCGTAATTAAAATTTGTGACAGTTGAAAATTATTTTTTGAATAATTTACTATAGAAAAGGCAATCCCTGGGATATTTAAAATTTGCGACAGTATAAAATTATTTTTTGAATAATTTACTATAGAAAAGTCAATCCCTGGGATATTTAAAATTTGCGACAGTATAAAATTATTTTTTGAATAATTTACTATAGAAAAGGCAATCCCTGGCGTAATTAAAATTTGTGACAGTTGAAAATTATTTTTTGAATAATTTACTATAGAAAAGTCAATCCCTGGGATATTTAAAATTTGCGACAGTATAAAATTATTTTTTGAATAATTTACTATAGAAAAGGCAATCCCTGGCGTAATTAAAATTTGTGACAGTTGAAAATTATTTTTTGAATAATTTACTATAGAAAAGTCAATCCCTGGGATATTTAAAATTTGTGACAGTTGAAAATTATTTTTTGAATAATTTACTATAGAAAAGTCAATCCCTGGGATATTTAAAATTTGCGACAGTATAAAATTATTTTTTGAATAATTTACTATAGAAAAGGCAATCCCTGGCGTAATTAAAATTTGTGACAGTTGAAAATTATTTTTTGAATAATTTACTATAGAAAAGTCAATCCCTGGGATATTTAAAATTTGCGACAGTATAAAATTATTTTTTGAATAATTTACTATAGAAAAGGCAATCCCTAGCGTAATTAAAATTTGTGACAGTTGAAAATTATTTTTTGAATAATTTACTATAGAAAAGGCAATCCCTGGGATATTTAAAATTTGCGACAGTATAAAATTAGTTTTTGAATAATTTACTATAGAAACGGCAATCCCTGGGATATTTAAAATTTGCGACAGTATAAAATTAGTTTTTGAATAATTTACTATAGAAAAGGCAATCCCTGGGATATTTAAAATTTGCGACAGTATAAAATTATTTTTTGAATAATTTACTATAGAAAAGGCAATCCCTGGCGTAATTAAAATTTGTGACAGTTGAAAATTATTTTTTGAATAATTTACTATAGAAAAGGCAATCCCTGGGATATTTAAAATTTGCGACAGTATAAAATTAGTTTTTGAATAATTTACTATAGAAAAGGCAATCCCTGGGATATTTAAAATTTGCGACAGTATAAAATTATTTTTTGAATTATTTACTATAGAATAGTCAATCCCTGGGATATTTAAAATTTGCGACAGTATAAAATTATTTTTTGAATAATTTACTATAGAAAAGGCAATCCCTGGCGTAATTAAAATTTGTGACAGTTGAAAATTATTTTTTGAATAATTTACTATAGAAAAGGCAATCCCTGGGATATTTAAAATTTGCGACAGTATAAAATTATTTTTTGAATAATTTACTATAGAAAAGTCAATCCCTGGGATATTTAAAATTTGCGACAGTATAAAATTATTTTTTGAATAATTTACTATAGAAAAGGCAATCCCTGGCGTAATTAAAATTTGTGACAGTTGAAAATTATTTTTTGAATAATTTACTATAGAAAAGTCAATCCCTGGGATATTTAAAATTTGCGACAGTATAAAATTATTTTTTGAATAATTTACTATAGAAAAGGCAATCCCTGGCGTAATTAAAATTTGTGACAGTTGAAAATTATTTTTTGAATAATTTACTATAGAAAAGGCAATCCCTGGCGTAATTAAAATTTGTGACAGTTGAAAATTAGTTTTTGAATAATTTACTATAGAAAAGTCAATCCCTGGCGTAATTAAAATTTGTGACAGTATAAAATTATTTTTTGAATAATTTACTATAGAAAAGGCAATCCCTGGGATATTTAAAATTTGCGACAGTATAAAATTAGTTTTTGAATAATTTACTATAGAAAAGTCAATCCCTGGGATATTTAAAATTTGTGACAGTATAAAATTATTTTTTGAATAATTTACTATAGAAAAGGCAATCCCTGGCGTAATTAAAATTTGTGACAGTTGAAAATTATTTTTTGAATAATTTACTATAGAAAAGTCAATCCCTGGGATATTTAAAATTTGTGACAGTTGAAAATTATTTTTCGAATAATTTACTATAGAAAAGTCAATCCCTGGGATATTTAAAATTTGCGACAGTATAAAATTATTTTTTGAATAATTTACTATAGAAAAGGCAATCCCTGGCGTAATTAAAATTTGTGACAGTTGAAAATTATTTTTTGAATAATTTACTATAGAAAAGTCAATCCCTGGGATATTTAAAATTTGCGACAGTATAAAATTATTTTTTGAATAATTTACTATAGAAAAGGCAATCCCTGGCGTAATTAAAATTTGTGACAGTTGAAAATTATTTTTTGAATAATTTACTATAGAAAAGGCAATCCCTGGCGTAATTAAAATTTGTGACAGTATAAAATTAGTTTTTGAATAATTTACTATAGAAAAGTCAATCCCTGGGATATTTAAAATTTGTGACAGTATAAAATTATTTTTTGAATAATTTACTATAGAAAAGGCAATCCCTGGGATATTTAAAATTTGCGACAGTATAAAATTAGTTTTTGAATAATTTACTATAGAAAAGTCAATCCCTGGCGCAATTAAAATTTGTGACAGTATAAAATTATTTTTTGAATAATTTACTATAGAAAAGGCAATCCCTGGGATATTTAAAATTTGCGACAGTATAAAATTAGTTTTTGAATAATTTACTATAGAAAAGGCAATCCCTGGCGCACATAAAATTTGTGACAGTTGAAAATTATTTTTTGAATAATTTACTATAGAAAAGGCAATCCCTGGCGCACATAAAATTTGTGACAGTTGAAAATTATTTTTTGAAAAATTTACTATAGAAAAGGCAATCCCTGGCGCACATAAAATTTGTGACAGTATAAAATTAGTTTTTGAATAATTTACTATAGAAAAGTCAATCCCTGGCGCAATTAAAATTTGCGACAGTATAAAATTAGTTTTTGAATAATTTACTATAGAAAAGGCAATCCCTGGCGCAATTAAAATTTGTGACAGTATAAAATTAGTTTTTGAATAATTTACTATAGAAAAGGCAATCCCTGGCGCAATTAAAATTTGTGACAGTATAAAATTAGTTTTTGAATAATTTACTATAGAAAAGTCAATCCCTGGGATATTTAAAATTTGTGACAGTTGAAAATTATTTTTTGAATAATTTACTATAGAAAAGGCAATCCCTGGCGCACATAAAATTTGTGACAGTCGAAAATTATTTTTTGAATAATTTACTATAGAAAAGGCAATCCCTGGCGCACATAAAATTTGTGACAGTTGAAAATTATTTTTTGAAAAATTTACTATAGAAAAGGCAATCCCTGGCGCACATAAAATTTGTGACAGTATAAAATTAGTTTTTGAATAATTTACTATAGAAAAGTCAATCCCTGGCGCAATTAAAATTTGCGACAGTATAAAATTAGTTTTTGAATAATTTACTATAGAAAAGGCAATCCCTGGCGCAATTAAAATTTGTGACAGTATAAAATTAGTTTTTGAATAATTTACTATAGAAAAGTCAATCCCTGGGATATTTAAAATTTGTGACAGTATAAAATTATTTTTTGAATAATTTACTATAGAAAAGGCAATCCCTGGCGTAATTAAAATTTGTGACAGTTGAAAATTATTTTTTGAATAATTTACTATAGAAAAGTCAATCCCTGGGATATTTAAAATTTGTGACAGTTGAAAATTATTTTTTGAATAATTTACTATAGAAAAGTCAATCCCTGGGATATTTAAAATTTGCGACAGTATAAAATTATTTTTTGAATAATTTACTATAGAAAAGGCAATCCCTGGCGTAATTAAAATTTGTGACAGTTGAATATTATTTTTTGAATAATTTACTATAGAAAAGGCAATCCCTGGGATATTTAAAATTTGCGACAGTATAAAATTAGTTTTTGAATAATTTACTATAGAAAAGTCAATCCCTGGCGCAATTAAAATTTGTGACAGTATAAAATTAGTTTTTGAATAATTTACTATAGAAAAGGCAATCCCTGGCGTAATTAAAATTTGTGACAGTTGAAAATTAGTTTTTGAATAATTTACTATAGAAAAGTCAATCCCTGGCGTAATTAAAATTTGTGACAGTTGAAAATTATTTTTTGAAAAATTTACTATAGAAAAGGCAATCCCTGGGATATTTAAAATTTGCGACAGTATAAAATTAGTTTTTGAATAATTTACTATAGAAAAGTCAATCCCTGGGATATTTAAAATTTGTGACAGTTGAAAATTATTTTTTGAATAATTTACTATAGAAAAGGCAATCCCTGGCGTAATTAAAATTTGTGACAGTTGAAAATTATTTTTTGAATAATTTACTATAGAAAAGGCAATCCCTGGGATATTTAAAATTTGCGACAGTATAAAATTAGTTTTTGAATAATTTACTATAGAAAAGTCAATCCCTGGCGTAATTAAAATTTGTGACAGTATAAAATTATTTTTTGAATAATTTACTATAGAAAAGGCAATCCCTGGGATATTTAAAATTTGCGACAGTATAAAATTAGTTTTTGAATAATTTACTATAGAAAAGTCAATCCCTGGGATATTTAAAATTTGTGACAGTTGAAAATTATTTTTTGAATAATTTACTATAGAAAAGTCAATCCCTGGGATATTTAAAATTTGCGACAGTATAAAATTAGTTTTTGAATAATTTACTATAGAAAAGTCAATCCCTGGCGCAATTAAAATTTGTGACAGTATAAAATTATTTTTTGAATAATTTACTATAGAAAAGGCAATCCCTGGGATATTTAAAATTTGCGACAGTATAAAATTAGTTTTTGAATAATTTACTATAGAAAAGTCAATCCCTGGCGCAATTAAAATTTGCGACAGTATAAAATTAGTTTTTGAATAATTTACTATAGAAAAGGCAATCCCTGGGATATTTAAAATTTGCGACAGTATAAAATTTGTTTTTGAATAATTTACTATAGAAAAGTCAATCCCTGGGATATTTAAAATTTGTGACAGTTGAAAATTATTTTTTGAATAATTTACTATAGAAAAGTCAATCCCTGGGATATTTAAAATTTGCGACAGTATAAAATTAGTTTTTGAATAATTTACTATAGAAAAGGCAATCCCTGGCGCACATAAAATTTGTGACAGTATAAAATTAGTTTTTGAATAATTTACTATAGAAAAGGCAATCCCTGGCGTAATTAAAATTTGCGACAGTATAAAATTAGTTTTTGAATAATTTACTATAGAAAAGGCAATCCCTGGCGCAATTAAAATTTGTGACAGTATAAAATTAGTTTTTGAATAATTTACTATAGAAAAGTCAATCCCTGGGATATTTAAAATTTGTGACAGTATAAAATTATTTTTTGAATAATTTACTATAGAAAAGGCAATCCCTGGGATATTTAAAATTTGCGACAGTATAAAATTAGTTTTTGAATAATTTACTATAGAAAAGTCAATCCCTGGCGCAATTAAAATTTGTGACAGTATAAAATTATTTTTTGAATAATTTACTATAGAAAAGGCAATCCCTGGGATATTTAAAATTTGCGACAGTATAAAATTAGTTTTTGAATAATTTACTATAGAAAAGGCAATCCCTGGCGCACATAAAATTTGTGACAGTTGAAAATTATTTTTTGAATAATTTACTATAGAAAAGGCAATCCCTGGCGCACATAAAATTTGTGACAGTTGAAAATTATTTTTTGAAAAATTTACTATAGAAAAGGCAATCCCTGGCACACATAAAATTTGTGACAGTATAAAATTAGTTTTTGAATAATTTACTATAGAAAAGTCAATCCCTGGCGCAATTAAAATTTGCGACAGTATAAAATTAGTTTTTGAATAATTTACTATAGAAAAGGCAATCCCTGGCGCAATTAAAATTTGTGAGAGTATAAAATTAGTTTTTGAATAATTTACTATAGAAAAGGCAATCCCTGGCGCAATTAAAATTTGTGACAGTATAAAATTAGTTTTTGAATAATTTACTATAGAAAAGTCAATCCCTGGGATATTTAAAATTTGTGACAGTTGAAAATTATTTTTTGAATAATTTACTATAGAAAAGTCAATCCCTGGCGCAATTAAAATTTGTGACAGTATAAAATTATTTTTTGAATAATTTACTATAGAAAAGGCAATCCCTGGGATATTTAAAATTTGCGACAGTATAAAATTAGTTTTTGAATAATTTACTATAGAAAAGTCAATCCCTGGCGCAATTAAAATTTGTGACAGTATAAAATTAGTTTTTGAATAATTTACTATAGAAAAGGCAATCCCTGGCGCACATAAAATTTGTGACAGTTGAAAATTATTTTTTGAATAATTTACTATAGAAAAGGCAATCCCTGGCGCACATAAAATTTGTGACAGTTGAAAATTATTTTTTGAAAAATTTACTATAGAAAAGGCAATCCCTGGCGCACATAAAATTTGTGACAGTATAAAATTAGTTTTTGAATAATTTACTATAGAAAAGTCAATCCCTGGCGCAATTAAAAATTGCGACAGTATAAAATTAGTTTTTGAATAATTTACTATAGAAAAGGCAATCCCTGGCGTAATTAAAATTTGCGACAGTATAAAATTAGTTTTTGAATAATTTACTATAGAAAAGGCAATCCCTGGCGCAATTAAAATTTGTGACAGTATAAAATTAGTTTTTGAATAATTTACTATAGAAAAGTCAATCCCTGGGATATTTAAAATTTGTGACAGTTGAAAATTATTTTTTGAATAATTTACTATAGAAAAGTCAATCCCTGGCGCAATTAAAATTTGTGACAGTATAAAATTATTTTTTGAATAATTTACTATAGAAAAGGCAATCCCTGGGATATTTAAAATTTGCGACAGTATAAAATTAGTTTTTGAATAATTTACTATAGAAAAGTCAATCCCTGGCGCAATTAAAATTTGTGACAGTATAAAATTATTTTTTGAATAATTTACTATAGAAAAGGCAATCCCTGGCGTAATTAAAATTTGCGACAGTATAAAATTAGTTTTTGAATAATTTACTATAGAAAAGTCAATCCCTGGCGCAATTAAAATTTGCGACAGTATAAAATTAGTTTTTGAATAATTTACTATAGAAAAGGCAATCCCTGGCGTAATTAAAATTTGCGACAGTATAAAATTAGTTTTTGAATAATTTACTATAGAAAAGGCAATCCCTGGCGCAATTAAAATTTGTGACAGTATAAAATTAGTTTTTGAATAATTTACTATAGAAAAGTCAATCCCTGGGATATTTAAAATTTGTGACAGTTGAAAATTATTTTTTGAATAATTTACTATAGAAAAGGCAATCCCTGGCGCAATTAAAATTTGTGACAGTATAAAATTATTTTTTGAATAATTTACTATAGAAAAGGCAATCCCTGGGATATTTAAAATTTGCGACAGTATAAAATTAGTTTTTGAATAATTTACTATAGAAAAGTCAATCCCTGGCGCAATTAAAATTTGTGACAGTATAAAATTATTTTTTGAATAATTTACTATAGAAAAGGCAATCCCTGGCGTAATTAAAATTTGTGACAGTTGAAAATTATTTTTTGAATAATTTACTATAGAAAAGTCAATCCCTGGCGCAATTAAAATTTGTGACAGTATAAAATTATTTTTTGAATAATTTACTATAGAAAAGGCAATCCCTGGCGTAATTAAAATTTGCGACAGTATAAAATTAGTTTTTGAATAATTTACTATAGAAAAGGCAATCCCTGGGATATTTTAAATTTGCGACAGTATAAAATTAGTTTTTGAATAATTTACTATAGAAAAGTCAATCCCTGGCGCAATTAAAATTTGTGACAGTATAAAATTATTTTTTGAATAATTTACTATAGAAAAGGCAATCCCTGGCGTAATTAAAATTTGCGACAGTATAAAATTAGTTTTTGAATAATTTACTATAGAAAAGGCAATCCCTGGGATATTTAAAATTTGCGACAGTATAAAATTAGTTTTTGAATAATTTACTATAGAAAAGTCAATCCCTGGCGCAATTAAAATTTGCGACAGTATAAAATTAGTTTTTGAATAATTTACTATAGAAAAGTCAATCCCTGGCGCAATTAAAATTTGTGACAGTATAAAATTATTTTTTGAATAATTTACTATAGAAAAGTCAATCCCTGGCGTAATTAAAATTTGTGACAGTTGAAAATTATTTTTTGAATAATTTACTATAGAAAAGTCAATCCCTGGGATATTTAAAATTTGCGACAGTATAAAATTAGTTTTTGAATAATTTACTATAGAAAAGGCAATCCCTGGCGCAATTAAAATTTGTGACAGTATAAAATTAGTTTTTGAATAATTTACTAAAAAAAAAGGCAATCCCTGGCGCAATTAAAATTTGTGACAGTTGAAAATTATTTTTTGAATAATTTACTATAGAAAAGGCAATCCCTGGCGTAATTAAAATTTGTGACAGTATAAAATTATTTTTTGAATAATTTACTATAGAAAAGGCAATCCCTGGGATATTTAAAATTTGCGACAGTATAAAATTAGTTTTTGAATAATTTACTATAGAAAAGGCAATCCCTGGCGTAATTAAAATTTGCGACAGTATAAAATTAGTTTTTGAATAATTTACTATAGAAAAGGCAATCCCTGGGATATTTAAAATTTGCGACAGTATAAAATTAGTTTTTGAATAATTTACTATAGAAAAGTCAATCCCTGGCGCAATTAAAATTTGTGACAGTTGAAAATTATTTTTTGAATAATTTACTATAGAAAAGGCAATCCCTGGCGTAATTAAAATTTGCGACAGTATAAAATTAGTTTTTGAATAATTTACTATAGAAAAGTCAATCCCTGGCGCAATTAAAATTTGCGACTGTATAAAATTAGTTTTTGAATAATTTACTATAGAAAAGGCAATCCCTGGGATATTTAAAATTTGCGACAGTATAAAATTAGTTTTTGAATAATTTACTATAGAAAAGTCAATCCCTGGTATATTTAAAATTTGTGACAGTATAAAATTAGTTTTTGAAAAATTTACTATAGAAAAGGCAATCCCTGGCGCAATTAAAATTTGTGACAGTTGAAAATTATTTTTTGAATAATTTACTATAGAAAAGGCAATCCCTGGCGTAATTAAAATTTGCGACAGTATAAAATTATTTTTTGAATAATTTACTATAGAAAAGGCAATCCCTGGCGTAATTAAAATTTGCGACAGTATAAAATTAGTTTTTGAATAATTTACTATAGAAAAGTCAATCCCTGGCGCAATTAAAATTTGCGACAGTATAAAATTAGTTTTTGAATAATTTACTATAGAAAAGGCAATCCCTGGGATATTTAAAATTTGCGACAGTATAAAATTAGTTTTTGAATAATTTACTATAGAAAAGTCAATCCCTGGCGCAATTAAAATTTGCGACAGTATAAAATTAGTTTTTGAATAATTTACTATAGAAAAGTCAATCCCTGGCGCAATTAAAATTTGTGACAGTATAAAATTATTTTTTGAATAATTTACTATAGAAAAGTCAATCCCTGGCGTAATTAAAATTTGTGACAGTTGAAAATTATTTTTTGAATAATTTACTATAGAAAAGGCAATCCCTGGCGTAATTAAAATTTGCGACAGTATAAAATTAGTTTTTGAATAATTTACTATAGAAAAGTCAATCCCTGGCGCAATTAAAATTTGCGACAGTATAAAATTAGTTTTTGAATAATTTACTATAGAAAAGGCAATCCCTGGCGTAATTAAAATTTGCGACAGTATAAAATTAGTTTTTGAATAATTTACTATAGAAAAGTCAATCCCTGGCGCAATTAAAATTTGTGACAGTATAAAATTATTTTTTGAATAATTTACTATAGAAAAGGCAATCCCTGGCGTAATTAAAATATGCGACAGTATAAAATTAGTTTTTGAATAATTTACTATAGAAAAGGCAATCCCTGGGATATTTAAAATTTGCGACAGTATAAAATTAGTTTTTGAATAATTTACTATAGAAAAGTCAATCCCTGGCGCAATTAAAATTTGCGACAGTATAAAATTAGTTTTTGAATAATTTACTATAGAAAAGTCAATCCCTGGCGCAATTAAAATTTGTGACAGTATAAAATTATTTTTTGAATAATTTACTATAGAAAAGTCAATCCCTGGCGTAATTAAAATTTGTGACAGTTGAAAATTATTTTTTGAATAATTTACTATAGAAAAGTCAATCCCTGGGATATTTAAAATTTGCGACAGTATAAAATTAGTTTTTGAATAATTTACTATAGAAAAGGCAATCCCTGGCGCAATTAAAATTTGTGACTGTATAAAATTAGTTTTTGAATAATTTACTATAGAAAAGGCAATCCCTGGCGCAATTAAAATTTGTGACAGTTGAAAATTATTTTTTGAATAATTTACTATAGAAAAGGCAATCCCTGGCGTAATTAAAATTTGTGACAGTATAAAATTATTTTTTGAATAATTTACTATAGAAAAGGCAATCCCTGGGATATTTAAAATTTGCGACAGTATAAAATTAGTTTTTGAATAATTTACTATAGAAAAGGCAATCCCTGGCGTAATTAAAATTTGCGACAGTATAAAATTAGTTTTTGAATAATTTACTATAGAAAAGGCAATCCCTGGGATATTTAAAATTTGCGACAGTATAAAATTAGTTTTTGAATAATTTACTATAGAAAAGTCAATCCCTGGCGCAATTAAAATTTGTGACAGTTGAAAATTATTTTTTGAATAATTTACTATAGAAAAGGCAATCCTGGCGTAATTAAAATTTGCGACAGTATAAAATTAGTTTTTGAATAATTTACTATAGAAAAGTCAATCCCTGGCGCAATTAAAATTTGCGACAGTATAAAATTAGTTTTTGAATAATTTACTATAGAAAAGTCAATCCCTGGCGCAATTAAAATTTGTGACAGTATAAAATTAGTTTTTGAATAATTTACTATAGAAAAGTCAATCCCTGGGATATTTAAAATTTGTGACAGTATAAAATTAGTTTTTGAATAATTTACTATAGAAAAGTCAATCCCTGGCGCAATTAAAATTTGCGACAGTATAAAATTAGTTTTTGAATAATTTACTATAGAAAAGTCAATCCCTGGCGCAATTAAAATTTGTGACAGTATAAAATTATTTTTTGAATAATTTACTATAGAAAAGGCAATCCCTGGGATATTTAAAATTTGCGACAGTATAAAATTAGTTTTTGAATAATTTACTATAGAAAAGTCAATCCCTGGCGCAATTAAAATTTGTGACAGTTGAAAATTATTTTTTGAATAATTTACTATAGAAAAGTCAATCCCTGGCGTAATTAAAATTTGTGACAGTTGAAAATTATTTTTTGAATAATTTACTATAGAAAAGTCAATCCCTGGCGCAATTAAAATTTGTGACAGTATAAAATTATTTTTTGAATAATTTACTATAGAAAAGGCAATCCCTGGGATATTTAAAATTTGCGACAGTATAAAATTAGTTTTTGAATAATTTACTATAGAAAAGTCAATCCCTGGCGCAATTAAAATTTGTGACAGTTGAAAATTATTTTTTGAATAATTTACTATAGAAAAGGCAATCCCTGGCGTAATTAAAATTTGCGACAGTATAAAATTAGTTTTTGAATAATTTACTATAGAAAAGTCAATCCCTGGCGCAATTAAAATTTGCGACAGTATAAAATTATTTTTTGAATAATTTACTATAGAAAAGGCAATCCCTGGGATATTTAAAATTTGCGACAGTATAAAATTAGTTTTTGAATAATTTACTATAGAAAAGTCAATCCCTGGGATATTTAAAATTTGTGACAGTATAAAATTAGTTTTTGAAAAATTTACTATAGAAAAGGCAATCCCTGGCGCAATTAAAATTTGTGACAGTTGAAAATTATTTTTTGAATAATTTACTATAGAAAAGGCAATCCCTGGCGTAATTAAAATTTGCGACAGTATAAAATTAGTTTTTGAATAATTTACTATAGAAAAGGCAATCCCTGGCGCAATTAAAATTTGTGACAGTATAAAATTAGTTTTTGAATAATTTACTATAGAAAAGTCAATCCCTGGGATATTTAAAATTTGCGACAGTATAAAATTAGTTTTTGAATAATTTACTATAGAAAAGTCAATCCCTGGCGCAATTAAAATTTGTGACAGTATAAAATTAGTTTTTGAATAATTTACTATAGAAAAGTCAATCCCTGGGATATTTAAAATTTGCGACAGTATAAAATTAGTTTTTGAATAATTTACTATAGAAAAGTCAATCCCTGGCGCAATTAAAATTTGTGACAGTATAAAATTAGTTTTTGAATAATTTACTATAGAAAAGTCAATCCCTGGGATATTTAAAATTTGTGACAGTATAAAATTAGTTTTTGAATAATTTACTATAGAAAAGTCAATCCCTGGGATATTTAAAATTTGTGACAGTATAAAATTAGTTTTTGAAAAATTTACTATAGAAAAGTCAATCCCTGGCGCAATTAAAATTTGCGACAGTATAAAATTATTTTTTGAATAATTTACTATAGAAAAGGCAATCCCTGGGATATTTAAAATTTGCGACAGTATAAAATTAGTTTTTGAATAATTTACTATAGAAAAGTCAATCCCTGGGATATTTAAAATTTGTGACAGTATAAAATTAGTTTTTGAAAAATTTACTATAGAAAAGGCAATCCCTGGCGCAATTAAAATTTGTGACAGTTGAAAATTATTTTTTGAATAATTTACTATAGAAAAGGCAATCCCTGGCGTAATTAAAATTTGCGACAGTATAAAATTAGTTTTTGAATAATTTACTATAGAAAAGGCAATCCCTGGCGCAATTAAAATTTGTGACAGTATAAAATTAGTTTTTGAATAATTTACTATAGAAAAGTCAATCCCTGGGATATTTAAAATTTGCGACAGTATAAAATTAGTTTTTGAATAATTTACTATAGAAAAGGCAATCCCTGGCGTAATTAAAATTTGCGACAGTATAAAATTAGTTTTTGAATAATTTACTATAGAAAAGGCAATCCCTGGGATATTTAAAATTTGCGACAGTATAAAATTAGTTTTTGAATAATTTACTATAGAAAAGTCAATCCCTGGCGCAATTAAAATTTGTGACAGTTGAAAATTATTTTTTGAATAATTTACTATAGAAAAGGCAATCCCTGGCGTAATTAAAATTTGCGACAGTATAAAATTAGTTTTTGAATAATTTACTATAGAAAAGTCAATCCCTGGCGCAATTAAAATTTGCGACAGTATAAAATTAGTTTTTGAATAATTTACTATAGAAAAAGTCAATCCCTGGCGCAATTAAAATTTGTGACAGTATAAAATTAGTTTTTGAATAATTTACTATAGAAAAGTCAATCCCTGGGATATTTAAAATTTGTGACAGTATAAAATTAGTTTTTGAATAATTTACTATAGAAAAGTCAATCCCTGGCGCAATTAAAATTTGCGACAGTATAAAATTAGTTTTTGAATAATTTACTATAGAAAAGTCAATCCCTGGCGCAATTAAAATTTGTGACAGTATAAAATTATTTTTTGAATAATTTACTATAGAAAAGGCAATCCCTGGGATATTTAAAATTTGCGACAGTATAAAATTAGTTTTTGAATAATTTACTATAGAAAAGTCAATCCCTGGCGCAATTAAAATTTGTGACAGTATAAAATTAGTTTTTGAATAATTTACTATAGAAAAGGCAATCCCTGGCGCAATTAAAATTTGTGACAGTTGAAAATTATTTTTTGAATAATTTACTATAGAAAAGGCAATCCCTGGCGTAATTAAAATTTGTGACAGTATAAAATTATTTTTTGAATAATTTACTATAGAAAAGGCAATCCCTGGGATATTTAAAATTTGCGACAGTATAAAATTAGTTTTTGAATAATTTACTATAGAAAAGGCAATCCCTGGCGTAATTAAAATTTGCGACAGTATAAAATTAGTTTTTGAATAATTTACTATAGAAAAGGCAATCCCTGGGATATTTAAAATTTGCGACAGTATAAAATTAGTTTTTGAATAATTTACTATAGAAAAGTCAATCCCTGGCGCAATTAAAATTTGTGACAGTTGAAAATTATTTTTTGAATAATTTACTATAGAAAAGGCAATCCCTGGCGTAATTAAAATTTGCGACAGTATAAAATTAGTTTTTGAATAATTTACTATAGAAAAGTCAATCCCTGGCGCAATTAAAATTTGCGACAGTATAAAATTAGTTTTTGAATAATTTACTATAGAAAAGTCAATCCCTGGCGCAATTAAAATTTGTGACAGTATAAAATTAGTTTTTGAATAATTTACTATAGAAAAGTCAATCCCTGGGATATTTAAAATTTGTGACAGTATAAAATTAGTTTTTGAATAATTTACTATAGAAAAGTCAATCCCTGGCGCAATTAAAATTTGCGACAGTATAAAATTAGTTTTTGAATAATTTACTATAGAAAAGTCAATCCCTGGCGCAATTAAAATTTGTGACAGTATAAAATTATTTTTTGAATAATTTACTATAGAAAAGGCAATCCCTGGGATATTTAAAATTTGCGACAGTATAAAATTAGTTTTTGAATAATTTACTATAGAAAAGTCAATCCCTGGCGCAATTAAAATTTGTGACAGTTGAAAATTATTTTTTGAATAATTTACTATAGAAAAGTCAATCCCTGGCGTAATTAAAATTTGTGACAGTTGAAAATTATTTTTTGAATAATTTACTATAGAAAAGTCAATCCCTGGCGCAATTAAAATTTGTGACAGTATAAAATTATTTTTTGAATAATTTACTATAGAAAAGGCAATCCCTGGGATATTTAAAATTTGCGACAGTATAAAATTAGTTTTTGAATAATTTACTATAGAAAAGTCAATCCCTGGCGCAATTAAAATTTGTGACAGTTGAAAATTATTTTTTGAATAATTTACTATAGAAAAGGCAATCCCTGGCGTAATTAAAATTTGCGACAGTATAAAATTAGTTTTTGAATAATTTACTATAGAAAAGTCAATCCCTGGCGCAATTAAAATTTGCGACAGTATAAAATTATTTTTTGAATAATTTACTATAGAAAAGGCAATCCCTGGGATATTTAAAATTTGCGACAGTATAAAATTAGTTTTTGAATAATTTACTATAGAAAAGTCAATCCCTGGGATATTTAAAATTTGTGACAGTATAAAATTAGTTTTTGAAAAATTTACTATAGAAAAGGCAATCCCTGGCGCAATTAAAATTTGTGACAGTTGAAAATTATTTTTTGAATAATTTACTATAGAAAAGGCAATCCCTGGCGTAATTAAAATTTGCGACAGTATAAAATTAGTTTTTGAATAATTTACTATAGAAAAGGCAATCCCTGGCGCAATTAAAATTTGTGACAGTATAAAATTAGTTTTTGAATAATTTACTATAGAAAAGTCAATCCCTGGGATATTTAAAATTTGCGACAGTATAAAATTAGTTTTTGAATAATTTACTATAGAAAAGTCAATCCCTGGCGCAATTAAAATTTGTGACAGTATAAAATTAGTTTTTGAATAATTTACTATAGAAAAGTCAATCCCTGGGATATTTAAAATTTGCGACAGTATAAAATTAGTTTTTGAATAATTTACTATAGAAAAGTCAATCCCTGGCGCAATTAAAATTTGTGACAGTATAAAATTAGTTTTTGAATAATTTACTATAGAAAAGTCAATCCCTGGGATATTTAAAATTTGTGACAGTATAAAATTAGTTTTTGAATAATTTACTATAGAAAAGTCAATCCCTGGCGCAATTAAAATTTGCGACAGTATAAAATTAGTTTTTGAATAATTTACTATAGAAAAGGCAATCCCTGGCGTAATTAAAATTTGCGACAGTATAAAATTAGTTTTTGAATAATTTACTATAGAAAAGTCAATCCCTGGCGCAATTAAAATTTGTGACAGTATAAAATTAGTTTTTGAATAATTTACTATAGAAAAGGCAATCCCTGGCGCACATAAAATTTGTGACAGTATAAAATTAGTTTTTGAATAATTTACTATAGAAAAGGCAATCCCTGGCGCAATTAAAATTTGTGACAGTTGAAAATTATTTTTTGAATAATTTACTATAGAAAAGGCAATCCCTGGCGTAATTAAAATTTGCGACAGTATAAAATTAGTTTTTGAATAATTTACTATAGAAAAGGCAATCCCTGGCGCAATTAAAATTTGTGACAGTATAAAATTAGTTTTTGAATAATTTACTATAGAAAAGTCAATCCCTGGGATATTTAAAATTTGCGACAGTATAAAATTAGTTTTTGAATAATTTACTATAGAAAAGGCAATCCCTGGGATATTTAAAATTTGCGACAGTATAAAATTAGTTTTTGAATAATTTACTATAGAAAAGTCAATCCCTGGCGCAATTAAAATTTGTGACAGTATAAAATTAGTTTTTGAATAATTTACTATAGAAAAGTCAATCCCTGGCGTAATTAAAATTTGTGACAGTTGAAAATTATTTTTTGAATAATTTACTATAGGAAAGTCAATCCCTGGGATATTTAAAATTTGCGACAGTATAAAATTAGTTTTTGAATAATTTACTATAGAAAAGGCAATCCCTGGCGCACATAAAATTTGTGACAGTATAAAATTAGTTTTTGAATAATTTACTATAGAAAAGGCAATCCCTGGCGCAATTAAAATTTGTGACAGTTGAAAATTATTTTTTGAATAATTTACTATAGAAAAGGCAATCCCTGGCGTAATTAAAATTTGCGACAGTATAAAATTAGTTTTTGAATAATTTACTATAGAAAAGTCAATCCCTGGCGCAATTAAAATTTGCGACAGTATAAAATTAGTTTTTGAATAATTTACTATAGAAAAGGCAATCCCTGGCGTAATTAAAATTTGCGACAGTATAAAATTAGTTTTTGAATAATTTACTATAGAAAAGGCAATCCCTGGCGCAATTAAAATTTGTGACAGTATAAAATTAGTTTTTGAATAATTTACTATAGAAAAGTCAATCCCTGGGATATTTAAAATTTGCGACAGTATAAAATTAGTTTTTGAATAATTTACTATAGAAAAGTCAATCCCTGGCGCAATTAAAATTTGTGACAGTATAAAATTAGTTTTTGAATAATTTACTATAGAAAAGTCAATCCCTGGGATATTTAAAATTTGTGACAGTATAAAATTAGTTTTTGAATAATTTACTATAGAAAAGTCAATCCCTGGCGCAATTAAAATTTGCGACAGTATAAAATTAGTTTTTGAATAATTTACTATAGAAAAGTCAATCCCTGGGATATTTAAAATTTGCGACAGTATAAAATTATTTTTTGAATAATTTACTATAGAAAAGTCAATCCCTGGGATATTTAAAATTTGCGACAGTATAAAATTAGTTTTTGAATAATTTACTATAGAAAAGGCAATCCCTGGCGCACATAAAATTTGTGACAGTATAAAATTAGTTTTTGAATAATTTACTATAGAAAAGGCAATCCCTGGCGCAATTAAAATTTGTGACAGTTGAAAATTATTTTTTGAATAATTTACTATAGAAAAGGCAATCCCTGGCGTAATTAAAATTTGCGACAGTATAAAATTAGTTTTTGAATAATTTACTATAGAAAAGTCAATCCCTGGCGCAATTAAAATTTGCGACAGTATAAAATTAGTTTTTGAATAATTTACTATAGAAAAGGCAATCCCTGGCGTAATTAAAATTTGCGACAGTATAAAATTAGTTTTTGAATAATTTACTATAGAAAAGGCAATCCCTGGCGCAATTAAAATTTGTGACAGTATAAAATTAGTTTTTGAATAATTTACTATAGAAAAGTCAATCCTTGGGATATTTAAAATTTGTGACAGTTGAAAATTATTTTTTGAATAATTTACTATAGAAAAGTCAATCCCTGGCGCAATTAAAATTTGTGACAGTATAAAATTATTTTTTGAATAATTTACTATAGAAAAGGCAATCCCTGGGATATTTAAAATTTGCGACAGTATAAAATTAGTTTTTGAATAATTTACTATAGAAAAGTCAATCCCTGGCGCAATTAAAATTTGTGACAGTATAAAATTATTTTTTGAATAATTTACTATAGAAAAGGCAATCCCTGGGATATTTAAAATTTGCGACAGTATAAAATTAGTTTTTGAATAATTTACTATAGAAAAGGCAATCCCTGGCGCACATAAAATTTGTGACAGTATAAAATTATTTTTTGAATAATTTACTATAGAAAAGGCAATCCCTGGGATATTTAAAATTTGCGACAGTATAAAATTAGTTTTTGAATAATTTACTATAGAAAAGTCAATCCCTGGCGCAATTAAAATTTGTGACAGTTGAAAATTATTTTTTGAATAATTTACTATAGAAAAGTCAATCCCTGGCGCAATTAAAATTTGTGACAGTATAAAATTATTTTTTGAATAATTTACTATAGAAAAGGCAATCCCTGGGATATTTAAAATTTGCGACAGTATAAAATTAGTTTTTGAATAATTTACTATAGAAAAGTCAATCCCTGGCGCAATTAAAATTTGTGACAGTATAAAATTATTTTTTGAATAATTTACTATAGAAAAGGCAATCCCTGGGATATTTAAAATTTGCGACAGTATAAAATTAGTTTTTGAATAATTTACTATAGAAAAGTCAATCCCTGGCGCAATTAAAATTTGTGACAGTTGAAAATTATTTTTTGAATAATTTACTATAGAAAAGTCAATCCCTGGCGTAATTAAAATTTGTGACAGTTGAAAATTATTTTTTGAATAATTTACTATAGAAAAGTCAATCCCTGGCGCAATTAAAATTTGTGACAGTATAAAATTATTTTTTGAATAATTTACTATAGAAAAGGCAATCCCTGGGATATTTAAAATTTGCGACAGTATAAAATTAGTTTTTGAATAATTTACTATAGAAAAGTCAATCCCTGGCGCAATTAAAATTTGTGACAGTTGAAAATTATTTTTTGAATAATTTACTATAGAAAAGGCAATCCCTGGCGTAATTAAAATTTGCGACAGTATAAAATTAGTTTTTGAATAATTTACTATAGAAAAGTCAATCCCTGGCGCAATTAAAATTTGCGACAGTATAAAATTAGTTTTTGAATAATTTACTATAGAAAAGGCAATCCCTGGGATATTTAAAATTTGCGACAGTATAAAATTAGTTTTTGAATAATTTACTATAGAAAAGTCAATCCCTGGGATATTTAAAATTTGTGACAGTATAAAATTAGTTTTTGAAAAATTTACTATAGAAAAGGCAATCCCTGGCGCAATTAAAATTTGTGACAGTTGAAAATTATTTTTTGAATAATTTACTATAGAAAAGGCAATCCCTGGCGTAATTAAAATTTGCGACAGTATAAAATTAGTTTTTGAATAATTTACTATAGAAAAGGCAATCCCTGGCGCAATTAAAATTTGTGACAGTATAAAATTAGTTTTTGAATAATTTACTATAGAAAAGTCAATCCCTGGGATATTTAAAATTTGCGACAGTGTAAAATTTGTTTTTGTATAATTTACTATAGAAAAGGCAATCCCTGGCGCACATAAAATTTGTGACAGTATAAAATTAGTTTTTGAATAATTTACTATAGAATAGGCAATCCCTGGCGCAATTAAAATTTGTGACAGTTGAAAATTATTTTTTGAATAATTTACTATAGAAAAGGCAATCCCTGGCGTAATTAAAATTTGCGACAGTATAAAATTAGTTTTTGAATAATTTACTATAGAAAAGTCAATCCCTGGCGCAATTAAAATTTGCGACAGTATAAAATTAGTTTTTGAATAATTTACTATAGAAAAGGCAATCCCTGGCGTAATTAAAATTTGCGACAGTATAAAATTAGTTTTTGAATAATTTACTATAGAAAAGGCAATCCCTGGCGCAATTAAAATTTGTGACAGTATAAAATTAGTTTTTGAATAATTTACTATAGAAAAGTCAATCCCTGGGATATTTAAAATTTGTGACAGTTGAAAATTATTTTTTGAATAATTTACTATAGAAAAGTCAATCCCTGGCGCAATTAAAATTTGCGACAGTATAAAATTAGTTTTTGAATAAGTTACTATAGAAAAGTCAATCCCTGGCGCAATTAAAATTTGTGACAGTTGAAAATTATTTTTTGAATAATTTACTATAGAAAAGTCAATCCCTGGCGCAATTAAAATTTGTGACAGTATAAAATTAGTTTTTGAATAATTTACTATAGAAAAGTCAATCCCTGGCGTAATTAAAATTTGTGACAGTTGAAAATTATTTTTTGAATAATTTACTATAGAAAAGTCAATCCCTGGCGCAATTAAAATTTGTGACAGTATAAAATTATTTTTTGAATAATTTACTATAGAAAAGGCAATCCCTGGGATATTTAAAATTTGCGACAGTATAAAATTAGTTTTTGAATAATTTACTATAGAAAAGTCAATCCCTGGCGCAATTAAAATTTGTGACAGTATAAAATTAGTTTTTGAATAATTTACTATAGAAAAGTCAATCCCTGGCGTAATTAAAATTTGTGACAGTTGAAAATTATTTTTTGAATAATTTACTATAGAAAAGTCAATCCCTGGCGCAATTAAAATTTGTGACAGTATAAAATTAGTTTTTGAATAATTTACTATAGAAAAGTCAATCCCTGGCGTAATTAAAATTTGTGACAGTTGAAAATTATTTTTTGAATAATTTACTATAGAAAAGTCAATCCCTGGCGCAATTAAAATTTGTGACAGTATAAAATTAGTTTTTGAATAATTTACTATAGAAAAGGCAATCCCTGGCGCAATTAAAATTTGTGACAGTTGAAAATTATTTTTTGAATAATTTACTATAGAAAAGTCAATCCCTGGCGCAATTAAAATTTGTGACAGTATAAAATTATTTTTTGAATAATTTACTATAGAAAAGGCAATCCCTGGGATATTTAAAATTTGCGACAGTATAAAATTAGTTTTTGAATAATTTACTATAGAAAAGTCAATCCCTGGCGCAATTAAAATTTGTGACAGTATAAAATTAGTTTTTGAATAATTTACTATAGAAAAGTCAATCCCTGGCGTAATTAAAATTTGTGACAGTTGAAAATTATTTTTTGAATAATTTACTATAGAAAAGTCAATCCCTGGCGCAATTAAAATTTGTGACAGTATAAAATTATTTTTTGAATAATTTACTATAGAAAAGGCAATCCCTGGGATATTTAAAATTTGCGACAGTATAAAATTAGTTTTTGAATAATTTACTATAGAAAAGTCAATCCCTGGCGCAATTAAAATTTGGGACAGTATAAAATTAGTTTTTGAATAATTTACTATAGAAAAGTCAATCCCTGGCGTAATTAAAATTTGTGACAGTTGAAAATTATTTTTTGAATAATTTACTATAGAAAAGTCAATCCCTGGCGCAATTAAAATTTGTGACAGTATAAAATTAGTTTTTGAATAATTTACTATAGAAAAGTCAATCCCTGGCGTAATTAAAATTTGTGACAGTTGAAAATTATTTTTTGAATAATTTACTATAGAAAAGTCAATCCCTGGCGCAATTAAAATTTGTGACAGTATAAAATTATTTTTTGAATAATTTACTATAGAAAAGGCAATCCCTGGGATATTTAAAATTTGCGACAGTATAAAATTAGTTTTTGAATAATTTACTATAGAAAAGTCAATCCCTGGCGCAATTAAAATTTGTGACAGTATAAAATTATTTTTTGAATAATTTACTATAGAAAAGGCAATCCCTGGCGTAATTAAAATTTGCGACAGTATAAAATTATTTTTTGAATAATTTACTATAGAAAAGTCAATCCCTGGCGTAATTAAAATTTGTGACAGTATAAAATTAGTTTTTGAAAAATTTACTATAGAAAAGGCAATCCCTGGCGCAATTAAAATTTGTGACAGTTGAAAATTATTTTTTGAATAATTTACTATAGAAAAGGCAATCCCTGGGATATTTAAAATTTGCGACAGTATAAAATTAGTTTTTGAATAATTTACTATAGAAAAGTCAATCCCTGGCGCAATTAAAATTTGTGACAGTATAAAATTAGTTTTTGAATAATTTACTATAGAAAAGTCAATCCCTGGGATATTTAAAATTTGCGACAGTATAAAATTATTTTTTGAATAATTTACTATAGAAAAGGCAATCCCTGGCGTAATTAAAATTTGCGACAGTATAAAATTATTTTTTGAATAATTTACTATAGAAAAGGCAATCCCTGGGATATTTAAAATTTGCGACAGTATAAAATTAGTTTTTGAATAATTTACTATAGAAAAGGCAATCCCTGGCGCAATTAAAATTTGTGACAGTTGAAAATTATTTTTTGAATAATTTACTATAGAAAAGGCAATCCCTGGCGCACATAAAATTTGTGACAGTATAAAATTAGTTTTTGAATAATTTACTATAGAAAAGTCAATCCCTGGGATATTTAAAATTTGCGACAGTATAAAATTAGTTTTTGAATAATTTACTATAGAAAAGTCAATCCCTGGCGCAATTAAAATTTGTGACAGTTGAAAATTATTTTTTGAAAAATTTACTATAGAAAAGGCAATCCCTGGCGTAATTAAAATTTGCGACAGTATAAAATTAGTTTTTGAATAATTTACTATAGAAAAGGCAATCCCTGGCGCAATTAAAATTTGTGACAGTTGAAAATTATTTTTTGAATAATTTACTATAGAAAAGGCAATCCCTGGGATATTTAAAATTTGCGACAGTATAAAATTAGTTTTTGAATAATTTACTATAGAAAAGTCAATCCCTGGCGTAATTAAAATTTGTGACAGTTGAAAATTATTTTTTGAATAATTTACTATAGAAAAGTCAATCCCTGGCGCAATTAAAATTTGTGACAGTATAAAATTAGTTTTTGAATAATTTACTATAGAAAAGTCAATCCCTGGGATATTTAAAATTTGCGACAGTATAAAATTAGTTTTTGAATAATTTACTATAGAAAAGGCAATCCCTGGCGTAATTAAAATTTGTGACAGTATAAAATTAGTTTTTGAAAAATTTACTATAGAAAAGGCAATCCCTGGCGCAATTAAAATTTGTGACAGTTGAAAATTATTTTTTGAAAAATTTACTATAGAAAAGGCAATCCCTGGCGTAATTAAAATTTGTGACAGTTGAAAATTATTTTTTGAAAAATTTACTATATAAAAGGCAATCCCTGGGATATTTAAAATTTGCGACAGTATAAAATTAGTTTTTGAATAATTTACTATAGAAAAGTCAATCCCTGGCGCAATTAAAATTTGTGACAGTATAAAATTAGTTTTTGAATAATTTACTATAGAAAAGGCAATCCCTGGGATATTTAAAATTTGCGACAGTATAAAATTAGTTTTTGAATAATTTACTATAGAAAAGTCAATCCCTGGCGCAATTAAAATTTGTGACAGTATAAAATTAGTTTTTGAATAATTTACTATAGAAAAGTCAATCCCTGGCGTAATTAAAATTTGTGACAGTTGAAAATTATTTTTTGAATAATTTACTATAGAAAAGTCAATCCCTGGCGTAATTAAAATTTGTGACAGTTGAAAATTATTTTTTGAATAATTTACTATAGAAAAGTCAATCCCTGGCGTAATTAAAATTTGTGACAGTTGAAAATTATTTTTTGAATAATTTACTATAGAAAAGTCAATCCCTGGCGCAATTAAAATTTGTGACAGTATAAAATTATTTTTTGAATAATTTACTATAGAAAAGGCAATCCCTGGGATATTTAAAATTTGCGACAGTATAAAATTAGTTTTTGAATAATTTACTATAGAAAAGTCAATACCTGGCGCAATTAAAATTTGTGACAGTATAAAATTATTTTTTGAATAATTTACTATAGAAAAGGCAATCCCTGGCGTAATTAAAATTTGCGACAGTATAAAATTATTTTTTGAATAATTTACTATAGAAAAGTCAATCCCTGGCGTAATTAAAATTTGTGACAGTATAAAATTAGTTTTTGAAAAATTTACTATAGAAAAGGCAATCCCTGGCGCAATTAAAATTTGTGACAGTTGAAAATTATTTTTTGAATAATTTACTATAGAAAAGGCAATCCCTGGGATATTTAAAATTTGCGACAGTATAAAATTAGTTTTTGAATAATTTACTATAGAAAAGTCAATCCCTGGCGCAATTAAAATTTGTGACAGTATAAAATTAGTTTTTGAATAATTTACTATAGAAAAGTCAATCCCTGGCGTAATTAAAATTTGTGACAGTTGAAAATTATTTTTTGAATAATTTACTATAGAAAAGTCAATCCCTGGCGCAATTAAAATTTGTGACAGTATAAAATTAGTTTTTGAATAATTTACTATAGAAAAGTCAATCCCTGGGATATTTAAAATTTGCGACAGTATAAAATTAGTTTTTGAATAATTTACTATAGAAAAGGCAATCCCTGGGATATTTAAAATTTGTGACAGTTGAAAATTATTTTTTGAATAATTTACTATAGAAAAGTCAATCCCTGGGATATTTAAAATTTGTGACAGTATAAAATTAGTTTTTGAAAAATTTACTATAGAAAAGGCAATCCCTGGCGCAATTAAAATTTGCGACAGTTGAAAATTATTTTTTGAATAATTTACTATAGAAAAGGCAATCCCTGGGATATTTAAAATTTGCGACAGTATAAAATTAGTTTTTGAATAATTTACTATAGAAAAGTCAATCCCTGGCGTAATTAAAATTTGTGACAGTATAAAATTATTTTTTGAATAATTTACTATAGAAAAGGCAATCCCTGGGATATTTAAAATTTGCGACAGTATAAAATTAGTTTTTGAATAATTTACTATAGAAAAGTCAATCCCTGGCGCAATTAAAATTTGTGACAGTATAAAATTAGTTTTTGAATAATTTACTATAGAAAAGTCAATCCCTGGGATATTTAAAATTTGCGACAGTATAAAATTAGTTTTTGAATAATTTACTATAGAAAAGGCAATCCCTGGCGCAATTAAAATTTGTGACAGTTGAAAATTATTTTTTGAATAATTTACTATAGAAAAGGCAATCCCTGGGATATTTAAAATTTGCGACAGTATAAAATTAGATTTTGAATAATTTACTATAGAAAAGGCAATCCCTGGCGTAATTAAAATTTGCGACAGTATAAAATTAGTTTTTGAATAATTTACTATAGAAAAGGCAATCCCTGGCGTAATTAAAATTTGCGACAGTATAAAATTATTTTTTGAATAATTTACTATAGAAAAGTCAATCCCTGGCGTAATTAAAATTTGTGACAGTATAAAATTATTTTTTGAATAATTTACTATAGAAAAGGCAATCCCTGGGATATTTAAAATTTGCGACAGTTGAAAATTATTTTTTGAATAATTTAATATAGAAAAGGCAATCCCTGGGATATTTAAAATTTGCGACAGTATAAAATTAGTTTTTGAATAATTTACTATAGAAAAGTCAATCCCTGGCGTAATTAAAATTTGTGACAGTATAAAATTATTTTTTGAAAAATTTACTATAGAAAAGTCAATCCCTGGCGCAATTAAAATTTGTGACAGTATAAAATTATTTTTTGAATAATTTACTATAGAAAAGTCAATCCCTGGCGCAATTAAAATTTGCGACAGTATAAAATTAGTTTTTGAATAATTTACTATAGAAAAGTCAATCCCTGGCGTAATTAAAATTTGCGACAGTATAAAATTATTTTTTGAATAATTTACTATAGAAAAAGCAATCCCTGGGATATTTAAAATTTGCGACAGTATAAAATTAGTTTTTGAATAATTTACTATAGAAAAGTCAATCCCTGGCGTAATTAAAATTTGCGACAGTATAAAATTATTTTTTGAATAATTTACTATAGAAAAGGCAATCCCTGGCGCAATTAAAATTTGTGACAGTATAAAATTAGTTTTTGAATAATTTACTATAGAAAAGGCAATCCCTGGCGCACATAAAATTTGTGACAGTTGAAAATTATTTTTTGAAAAATTTACTATAGAAAAGGCAATCCCTGGCGCAATTAAAATTTGTGACAGTTGAAAATTATTTTTTGAAAAATTTACTATAGAAAAGGCAATCCCTGGGATATTTAAAATTTGCGACAGTATAAAATTAGTTTTTGAATAATTTACTATAGAAAAGTCAATCCCTGGCGCAATTAAAATTTGTGACAGTATAAAATTAGTTTTTGAATAATTTACTATAGAAAAGTCAATCTCTGGCGTAATTAAAATTTGTGACAGTTGAAAATTATTTTTTGAATAATTTACTATAGAAAAGTCAATCCCTGGCGCAATTAAAATTTGTGACAGTATAAAATTATTTTTTGAATAATTTACTATAGAAAAGGCAATCCCTGGGATATTTAAAATTTGCGACAGTATAAAATTAGTTTTTGAATAATTTACTATAGAAAAGTCAATCCCTGGCGCAATTAAAATTTGTGACAGTATAAAATTAGTTTTTGAATAATTTACTATAGAAAAGTCAATCCCTGGCGTAATTAAAATTTGTGACAGTTGAAAATTATTTTTTGAATAATTTACTATAGAAAAGTCAATCCCTGGCGCAATTAAAATTTGTGACAGTATAAAATTAGTTTTTGAATAATTTACTATAGAAAAGTCAATCCCTGGCGTAATTAAAATTTGTGACAGTTGAAAATTATTTTTTGAATAATTTACTATAGAAAAGTCAATCCCTGGCGCAATTAAAATTTGTGACAGTATAAAATTATTTTTTGAATAATTTACTATAGAAAAGGCAATCCCTGGGATATTTAAAATTTGCGACAGTATAAAATTAGTTTTTGAATAATTTACTATAGAAAAGTCAATCCCTGGCGCAATTAAAATTTGTGACAGTATAAAATTAGTTTTTGAATAATTTACTATAGAAAAGTCAATCCCTGGCGTAATTAAAATTTGCGACAGTATAAAATTATTTTTTGAATAATTTACTATAGAAAAGTCAATCCCTGGCGTAATTAAAATTTGTGACAGTATAAAATTAGTTTTTGAAAAATTTACTATAGAAAAGGCAATCCCTGGCGCAATTAAAATTTGTGACAGTTGAAAATTATTTTTTGAATAATTTACTATAGAAAAGGCAATCCCTGGGATATTTAAAATTTGCGACAGTATAAAATTAGTTTTTGAATAATTTACTATAGAAAAGGCAATCCCTGGGATATTTAAAATTTGCGACAGTATAAAATTAGTTTTTGAATAATTTACTATAGAAAAGTCAATCCCTGGCGCAATTAAAATTTGTGACAGTATAAAATTAGTTTTTGAATAATTTACTATAGAAGAGTCAATCCCTGGCGTAATTAAAATTTGCGACAGTATAAAATTATTTTTTGAATAATTTACTATAGAAAAGTCAATCCCTGGCGTAATTAAAATTTGTGACAGTATAAAATTAGTTTTTGAAAAATTTACTATAGAAAAGGCAATCCCTGGCGCAATTAAAATTTGTGACAGTTGAAAATTATTTTTTGAATAATTTACTATAGAAAAGGCAATCCCTGGGATATTTAAAATTTGCGACAGTATAAAATTAGTTTTTGAATAATTTACTATAGAAAAGTCAATCCCTGGCGCAATTAAAATTTGTGACAGTATAAAATTAGTTTTTGAATAATTTACTATAGAAAAGTCAATCCCTGGCGTAATTAAAATTTGTGACAGTTGAAAATTATTTTTTGAATAATTTACTATAGAAAAGTCAATCCCTGGCGCAATTAAAATTTGTGACAGTATAAAATTAGTTTTTGAATAATTTACTATAGAAAAGTCAATCCCTGGGATATTTAAAATTTGCGACAGTATAAAATTAGTTTTTGAATAATTTACTATAGAAAAGTCAATCCCTGGCGCAATTAAAATTTGTGACAGTTGAAAATTATTTTTTGAATAATTTACTATAGAAAAGGCAATCCCTGGCGTAATTAAAATTTGCGACAGTATAAAATTATTTTTTGAATAATTTACTATAGAAAAGGCAATCCCTGGCGTAATTAAAATTTGCGACAGTATAAAATTAGTTTTTGAATAATTTACTATAGAAAAGGCAATCCCTGGCGTAATTAAAATTTGCGACAGTATAAAATTATTTTTTGAATAATTTACTATAGAAAAGTCAATCCCTGGCGCAATTAAAATTTGTGACAGTATAAAATTAGTTTTTGAATAATTTACTATAGAAAAGTCAATCCCTGGCGCAATTAAAATTTGTGACAGTATAAAATTAGTTTTTGAATAATTTACTATAGAAAAGTCAATCCCTGGCGCAATTAAAATTTGTGACAGTATAAAATTATTTTTTGAAAAATTTACTATAGAAAAGGCAATCCCTGGCGCAATTAAAATTTGTGACAGTATAAAATTAGTTTTTGAATAATTTACTATAGAAAAGGCAATCCCTGGCGTAATTAAAATTTGCGACAGTATAAAATTATTTTTTGAATAATTTACTATAGAAAAGGCAATCCCTGGCGCACATAAAATTTGTGACAGTATAAAATTAGTTTTTGAATAATTTACTATAGAAAAGTCAATCCCTGGGATATTTAAAATTTGCGACAGTATAAAATTAGTTTTTGAATAATTTACTATAGAAAAGTCAATCCCTGGCGCAATTAAAATTTGTGACAGTTGAAAATTATTTTTTGAAAAATTTACTATAGAAAAGGCAATCCCTGGCGTAATTAAAATTTGCGACAGTATAAAATTAGTTTTTGAATAATTTACTATAGAAAAGGCAATCCCTGGCGCAATTAAAATTTGTGACAGTTGAAAATTAGTTTTTGAATAATTTACTATAGAAAAGGCAATCCCTGGCGTAATTAAAATTTGCGACAGTATAAAATTATTTTTTGAATAATTTACTATAGAAAAGGCAATCCCTGGCGTAATTAAAATTTGCGACAGTATAAAATTAGTTTTTGAATAATTTACTATAGAAAAGGCAATCCCTGGCGTAATTAAAATTTGTGACAGTTGAAAATTAGTTTTTGAATAATTTACTATAGAAAAGTCAATCCCTGGCGCAATTAAAATTTGTGACAGTATAAAATTAGTTTTTGAATAATTTACTATAGAAAAGTCAATCCCTGGCGCAATTAAAATTTGTGACAGTATAAAATTATTTTTTGAAAAATTTACTATAGAAAAGGCAATCCCTGGCGCAATTAAAATTTGTGACAGTATAAAATTAGTTTTTGAATAATTTACTATAGAAAAGTCAATCCCTGGCGCAATTAAAATTTGTGACAGTTGAAAATTATTTTTTGAAAAATTTACTATAGAAAAGGCAATCCCTGGCGTAATTAAAATTTGTGACAGTTGAAAATTATTTTTTGAAAAATTTACTATAGAAAAGGCAATCCCTGGCGTAATTAAAATTTGCGACAGTATAAAATTAGTTTTTGAATAATTTACTATAGAAAAGGCAATCCCTGGCGTAATTAAAATTTGCGACAGTATAAAATTAGTTTTTGAATAATTTACTATAGAAAAGGCAATCCCTGGCGCAATTAAAATTTGCGACAGTATAAAATTAGTTTTTGAATAATTTACTATAGAAAAGGCAATCCCTGGCGCAATTAAAATTTGTGACAGTTGAAAATTATTTTTTGAAAAATTTACTATAGAAAAGGCAATCCCTGGCGTAATTAAAATTTGTGACAGTTGAAAATTAGTTTTTGAATAATTTACTATAGAAAAGGCAATCCCTGGCGTAATTAAAATTTGTGACAGTTGAAAATTAGTTTTTGAATAATTTACTATAGAAAAGTCAATCCCTGGCGTAATTAAAATTTGTGACAGTTGAAAATTAGTTTTTGAATAATTTACTATAGAAAAGGCAATCCCTGGCGTAATTAAAATTTGCGACAGTATAAAATTAGTTTTTGAATAATTTACTATAGAAAAGGCAATCCCTGGCGTAATTAAAATTTGCGACAGTATAAAATTATTTTTTGAATAATTTACTATAGAAAAGGCAATCCCTGGCGCAATTAAAATTTGTGACAGTATAAAATTATTTTTTGAATAATTTACTATAGAAAAGGCAATCCCTGGGATATTTAAAATTTGCGACAGTATAAAATTATTTTTTGAATAATTTACTATAGAAAAGGCAATCCCTGGGATATTTAAAATTTGCGACAGTATAAAATTAGTTTTTGAATAATTTACTATAGAAAAGTCAATCCCTGGCGCAATTAAAATTTGTGACAGTATAAAATTAGTTTTTGAATAATTTACTATAGAAAAGGCAATCCCTGGCGTAATTAAAATTTGCGACAGTATAAAATTATTTTTTGAATAATTTACTATAGAAAAGGCAATCCCTGGCGTAATTAAAATTTGCGACAGTATAAAATTAGTTTTTGAATAATTTACTATAGAAAAGGCAATCCCTGGCGTAATTAAAATTTGCGACAGTATAAAATTATTTTTTGAATAATTTACTATAGAAAAGGCAATCCCTGGGATATTTAAAATTTGCGACAGTATAAAATTAGTTTTTGAATAATTTACTATAGAAAAGTCAATCCCTGGCGCAATTAAAATTTGTGACAGTATAAAATTAGTTTTTGAATAATTTACTATAGAAAAGTCAATCCCTGGCGTAATTAAAATTTGTGACAGTTGAAAATTAGTTTTTGAATAATTTACTATAGAAAAGTCAATCCCTGGCGCAATTAAAATTTGTGACAGTATAAAATTAGTTTTTGAATAATTTACTATAGAAAAGGCAATCCCTGGCGTAATTAAAATTTGCGACAGTATAAAATTATTTTTTGAATAATTTACTATAGAAAAGGCAATCCCTGGCGTAATTAAAATTTGCGACAGTATAAAATTAGTTTTTGAATAATTTACTATAGAAAAGTCAATCCCTGGCGTAATTAAAATTTGCGACAGTATAAAATTAGTTTTTGAATAATTTACTATAGAAAAGTCAATCCCTGGCGCAATTAAAATTTGTGACAGTATAAAATTATTTTTTGAATAATTTACTATAGAAAAGTCAATCCCTGGCGCAATTAAAATTTGTGACAGTATAAAATTAGTTTTTGAATAATTTACTATAGAAAAGTCAATCCCTGGGATATTTAAAATTTGCGACAGTATAAAATTAGTTTTTGAATAATTTACTATAGAAAAGTCAATCCCTGGCGCAATTAAAATTTGTGACAGTTGAAAATTATTTTTTGAATAATTTACTATAGAAAAGTCAATCCCTGGCGCAATTAAAATTTGTGACAGTATAAAATTAGTTTTTGAATAATTTACTATAGAAAAGGCAATCCCTGGCGTAATTAAAATTTGTGACAGTTGAAAATTATTTTTTGAATAATTTACTATAGAAAAGGCAATCCCTGGGATATTTAAAATTTGTGACAGTTGAAAATTATTTTTTGAATAATTTACTATAGAAAAGTCAATCCCTGGCGCAATTAAAATTTGTGACAGTATAAAATTAGTTTTTGAATAATTTACTATAGAAAAGGCAATCCCTGGCGCAATTAAAATTTGTGACAGTTGAAAATTATTTTTTGAATAATTTACTATAGAAAAGGCAATCCCTGGCGCACATAAAATTTGTGACAGTATAAAATTAGTTTTTGAATAATTTACTATAGAAAAGTCAATCCCTGGGATATTTAAAATTTGCGACAGTATAAAATTAGTTTTTGAATAATTTACTATAGAAAAGTCAATCCCTGGCGTAATTAAAATTTGTGACAGTTGAAAATTATTTTTTGAATAATTTACTATAGAAAAGTCAATCCCTGGCGCAATTAAAATTTGTGACAGTATAAAATTAGTTTTTGAATAATTTACTATAGAAAAGTCAATCCCTGGCGCAATTAAAATTTGTGACAGTATAAAATTAGTTTTTGAATAATTTACTATAGAAAAGTCAATCCCTGGCGCAATTAAAATTTGTGACAGTATAAAATTATTTTTTGAATAATTTACTATAGAAAAGTCAATCCCTGGCGCAATTAAAATTTGTGACAGTTGAAAATTATTTTTTGAAAAATTTACTATAGAAAAGGCAATCCCTGGCGCAATTAAAATTTGTGACAGTTGAAAATTATTTTTTGAATAATTTACTATAGAAAAGGCAATCCCTGGCGTAATTAAAATTTGCGACAGTATAAAATTAGTTTTTGAATAATTTACTATAGAAAAGGCAATCCATGGGATATTTAAAATTTGCGACAGTATAAAATTAGTTTTTGAATAATTTACTATAGAAAAGTCAATCCCTGGCGCAATTAAAATTTGTGACAGTATAAAATTATTTTTTGAATAATTTACTATAGAAAAGGCAATCCCTGGGATATTTAAAATTTGCGACAGTATAAAATTAGTTTTTGAATAATTTACTATAGAAAAGTCAATCCCTGGCGCAATTAAAATTTGTGACAGTATAAAATTAGTTTTTGAATAATTTACTATAGAAAAGGCAATCCCTGGCGTAATTAAAATTTGCGACAGTATAAAATTAGTTTTTGAATAATTTACTATAGAAAAGGCAATCCCTGGCGTAATTAAAATTTGCGACAGTATAAAATTATTTTTTGAATAATTTACTATAGAAAAGTCAATCCCTGGCGCAATTAAAATTTGTGACAGTATAAAATTATTTTTTGAATAATTTACTATAGAAAAGTCAATCCCTGGCGCAATTAAAATTTGTGACAGTTGAAAATTATTTTTTGAATAATTTACTATAGAAAAGGCAATCCCTGGATATTTAAAATTTGCGACAGTATAAAATTAGTTTTTGAATAATTTACTATAGAAAAGTCAATCCCTGGCGCAATTAAAATTTGTGACAGTATAAAAATTATTTTTTGAATAATTTACTATAGAAAAGTCAATCCCTGGCGCAATTAAAATTTGTGACAGTATAAAATTATTTTTTGAATAATTTACTATAGAAAAGTCAATCCCTGGCGCAATTAAAATTTGTGACAGTTGAAAATTATTTTTTGAATAATTTACTATAGAAAAGGCAATCCCTGGGATATTTAAAATTTGCGACAGTATAAAATTAGTTTTTGAATAATTTACTATAGAAAAGTCAATCCCTGGCGCAATTAAAATTTGTGACAGTATAAAATTAGTTTTTGAATAATTTACTATAGAAAAGTCAATCCTGGCGCAATTAAAATTTGTGACAGTATAAAATTAGTTTTTGAATAATTTACTATAGAAAAGGCAATCCCTGGCGCAATTAAAATTTGTGACAGTTGAAAATTATTTTTTGAATAATTTACTATAGAAAAGGCAATCCCTGGCGCACATAAAATTTGTGACAGTATAAAATTAGTTTTTGAATAATTTACTATAGAAAAGTCAATCCCTGGGATATTTAAAATTTGCGACAGTATAAAATTAGTTTTTGAATAATTTACTATAGAAAAGTCAATCCCTGGCGCAATTAAAATTTGTGACAGTTGAAAATTATTTTTTGAAAAATTTACTATAGAAAAGGCAATCCCTGGCGTAATTAAAATTTGCGACAGTATAAAATTAGTTTTTGAATAATTTACTATAGAAAAGGCAATCCCTGGCGCAATTAAAATTTGTGACAGTTGAAAATTAGTTTTTGAATAATTTACTATAGAAAAGGCAATCCCTGGGATATTTAAAATTTGCGACAGTATAAAATTAGTTTTTGAATAATTTACTATAGAAAAGGCAATCCCTGGCGTAATTAAAATTTGCGACAGTATAAAATTATTTTTTGAAAAATTTACTATAGAAAAGTCAATCCCTGGCGCAATTAAAATTTGTGACAGTATAAAATTATTTTTTGAATAATTTACTATAGAAAAGTCAATCCCTGGCGCAATTAAAATTTGCGACAGTATAAAATTAGTTTTTGAATAATTTACTATAGAAAAGTCAATCCCTGGCGTAATTAAAATTTGCGACAGTATAAAATTATTTTTTGAATAATTTACTATAGAAAAGGCAATCCCTGGGATATTTAAAATTTGCGACAGTATAAAATTAGTTTTTGAATAATTTACTATAGAAAAGTCAATCCCTGGCGCAATTAAAATTTGTGACAGTATAAAATTATTTTTTGAATAATTTACTATAGAAAAGTCAATCCCTGGCGCAATTAAAATTTGCGACAGTATAAAATTAGTTTTTGAATAATTTACTATAGAAAAGGCAATCCCTGGCGTAATTAAAATTTGCGACAGTATAAAATTATTTTTTGAATAATTTACTATAGAAAAGGCAATCCCTGGGATATTTAAAATTTGCGACAGTATAAAATTAGTTTTTGAATAATTTACTATAGAAAAGTCAATCCCTGGCGCAATTAAAATTTGTGACAGTATAAAATTATTTTTTGAAAAATTTACTATAGAAAAGGTAATCCCTGGCGTAATTAAAATTTGCGACAGTATAAAATTAGTTTTTGAATAATTTACTATAGAAAAGTCAATCCCTGGCGCAATTAAAATTTGTGACAGTATAAAATTATTTTTTGAATAATTTACTATAGAAAAGTCAATCCCTGGCGCAATTAAAATTTGTGACAGTTGAAAATTATTTTTTGAAAAATTTACTATAGAAAAGGCAATCCCTGGCGCAATTAAAATTTGTGACAGTTGAAAATTATTTTTTGAATAATTTACTATAGAAAAGGCAATCCCTGGCGTAATTAAAATTTGCGACAGTATAAAATTAGTTTTTGAATAATTTACTATAGAAAAGTCAATCCCTGGCGCAATTAAAATTTGTGACAGTATAAAATTATTTTTTGAATAATTTACTATAGAAAAGGCAATCCCTGGGATATTTAAAATTTGCGACAGTATAAAATTAGTTTTTGAATAATTTACTATAGAAAAGTCAATCCCTGGCGTAATTAAAATTTGTGACAGTATAAAATTAGTTTTTGAATAATTTACTATAGAAAAGTCAATCCCTGGCGCAATTAAAATTTGTGACAGTTGAAAATTAGTTTTTGAATAATTTACTATAGAAAAGGCAATCCCTGGCGTAATTAAAATTTGTGACAGTTGAAAATTATTTTTTGAATAATTTACTATAGAAAAGTCAATCCCTGGCGCAATTAAAATTTGTGACAGTATAAAATTATTTTTTGAATAATTTACTATAGAAAAGTCAATCCCTGGCGCAATTAAAATTTGTGACAGTTGAAAATTATTTTTTGAATAATTTACTATAGAAAAGGCAATCCCTGGGATATTTAAAATTTGCGACAGTATAAAATTAGTTTTTGAATAATTTACTATAGAAAAGTCAATCCCTGGCGCAATTAAAATTTGTGACAGTATAAAATTAGTTTTTGAATAATTTACTATAGAAAAGTCAATCCCTGGCGCAATTAAAATTTGTGACAGTATAAAATTAGTTTTTGAATAATTTACTATAGAAAAGGCAATCCCTGGCGCAATTAAAATTTGTGACAGTTGAAAATTATTTTTTTGAATAATTTACTATAGAAAAGGCAATCCCTGGCGCACATAAAATTTGTGACAGTATAAAATTAGTTTTTGAATAATTTACTATAGAAAAGTCAATCCCTGGGATATTTAAAATTTGCGACAGTATAAAATTAGTTTTTGAATAATTTACTATAGAAAAGTCAATCCCTGGCGCAATTAAAATTTGTGACAGTTGAAAATTATTTTTTGAAAAATTTACTATAGAAAAGGCAATCCCTGGCGTAATTAAAATTTGCGACAGTATAAAATTAGTTTTTGAATAATTTACTATAGAAAAGGCAATCCCTGGCGCAATTAAAATTTGTGACAGTTGAAAATTAGTTTTTGAATAATTTACTATAGAAAAGGCAATCCCTGGGATATTTAAAATTTGCGACAGTATAAAATTAGTTTTTGAATAATTTACTATAGAAAACGCAATCCCTGGCGTAATTAAAATTTGCGACAGTATAAAATTATTTTTTGAAAAATTTACTATAGAAAAGTCAATCCCTGGCGCAATTAAAATTTGTGACAGTATAAAATTATTTTTTGAATAATTTACTATAGAAAAGTCAATCCCTGGCGCAATTAAAATTTGCGACAGTATAAAATTAGTTTTTGAATAATTTACTATAGAAAAGTCAATCCCTGGCGTAATTAAAATTTGCGACAGTATAAAATTATTTTTTGAATAATTTACTATAGAAAAGGCAATCCCTGGGATATTTAAAATTTGCGACAGTATAAAATTAGTTTTTGAATAATTTACTATAGAAAAGTCAATCCCTGGCGCAATTAAAATTTGTGACAGTATAAAATTATTTTTTGAATAATTTACTATAGAAAAGCCAATCCCTGGCGCAATTAAAATTTGCGACAGGTATAAAAATTAGTTTTTGAATAATTTACTATAGAAAAGGCAATCCCTGGCGTAATTAAAATTTGCGACAGTATAAAATTATTTTTTGAATAATTTACTATAGAAAAGTCAATCCTGGCGCACATAAAATTTGCGACAGTATAAAATTAGTTTTTGAATAATTTACTATAGAAAAGTCAATCCCTGGCGCAATTAAAATTTGTGACAGTATAAAATTATTTTTTGAAAAATTTACTATAGAAAAGGCAATCCCTGGCGTAATTAAAATTTGCGACAGTATAAAATTATTTTTTGAATAATTTACTATAGAAAAGGCAATCCCTGGCGCAATTAAAATTTGTGACAGTTGAAAATTATTTTTTGAATAATTTACTATAGAAAGGCAATCCCTGGGATATTTAAAATTGCGACAGTATAAAATTAGTTTTTGAATAATTTACTATAGAAAAGTCAATCCCTGGCGCAATTAAAATTTGTGACAGTATAAAATTAGTTTTTGAATAATTTACTATAGAAAAGTCAATCCCTGGCGCAATTAAAATTTGTGACAGTTGAAAATTATTTTTTGAAAAATTTACTATAGAAAAGGCAATCCCTGGCGCAATTAAAATTTGTGACAGTTGAAAATTATTTTTTGAATAATTTACTATAGAAAAGGCAATCCCTGGCGTAATTAAAATTTGCGACAGTATAAAATTAGTTTTTGAATAATTTACTATAGAAAAGGCAATCCCTGGCGTAATTAAAATTTGCGACAGTATAAAATTATTTTTGAATAATTTACTATAGAAAAGTCAATCCCTGGCGTAATTAAAATTTGTGACAGTATAAAATTAGTTTTTGAAAAATTTACTATAGAAAAGGCAATCCCTGGCGCAATTAAAAAATGTGACAGTTGAAAATTATTTTTTGAATAATTTACTATAGAAAAGGCAATCCCTGGGATATTTAAAATTTGCGACAGTATAAAATTAGTTTTTGAATAATTTACTATAGAAAAGTCAATCCCTGGCGCAATTAAAATTTGTGACAGTATAAAATTAGTTTTTGAATAATTTACTATAGAAAAGTCAATCCCTGGCGTAATTAAAATTTGTGACAGTTGAAAATTATTTTTTGAATAATTTACTATAGAAAAGTCAATCCCTGGCGCAATTAAAATTTGTGACAGTATAAAATTAGTTTTTGAATAATTTACTATAGAAAAGTCAATCCCTGGGATATTTAAAATTTGCGACAGTATAAAATTAGTTTTTGAATAATTTACTATAGAAAAGTCAATCCCTGGCGCAATTAAAATTTGTGACAGTTGAAAATTATTTTTTGAATAATTTACTATAGAAAAGTCAATCCCTGGCGCAATTAAAATTTGTGACAGTTGAAAATTATTTTTTGAATAATTTACTATAGAAAAGTCAATCCCTGGCGCAATTAAAATTTGTGACAGTTGAAAATTATTTTTTGAAAAATTTACTATAGAAAAGGCAATCCCTGGCGCAATTAAAATTTGTGACAGTATAAAATTAGTTTTTGAATAATTTACTATAGAAAAGTCAATCCCTGGCGCAATTAAAATTTGTGACAGTTGAAAATTATTTTTTGAAAAATTTACTATAGAAAAGGCAATCCCTGGCGCAATTAAAATTTGTGACAGTATAAAATTAGTTTTTGAATAATTTACTATAGAAAAGGCAATCCCTGGCGTAATTAAAATTTGCGACAGTATAAAATTAGTTTTTGAATAATTTACTATAGAAAAGGCAATCCCTGGCGCAATTAAAATTTGTGACAGTTGAAAATTATTTTTTGAATAATTTACTATAGAAAAGTCAATCCCTGGCGCAATTAAAATTTGTGACAGTATAAAATTATTTTTTGAATAATTTACTATAGAAAAGTCAATCCCTGGCGCAATTAAAATTTGTGACAGTTGAAAATTATTTTTTGAATAATTTACTATAGAAAAGGCAATCCCTGGGATATTTAAAATTTGCGACAGTATAAAATTAGTTTTTGAATAATTTACTATAGAAAAGTCAATCCCTGGCGCACATAAAATTTGTGACAGTATAAAATTAGTTTTTGAATAATTTACTATAGAAAAGGCAATCCCTGGGATATTTAAAATTTGCGACAGTATACAATTAGTTTTTGAATAATTTACTATAGAAAAGTCAATCCCTGGCGCAATTAAAATTTGTGACAGTATAAAATTAGTTTTTGAATAATTTACTATAGAAAAGTCAATCCCTGGCGCAATTAAAATTTGTGACAGTTGAAAATTATTTTTTGAAAAATTTACTATAGAAAAGGCAATCCCTGGCGCAATTAAAATTTGTGACAGTTGAAAATTATTTTTTGAATAATTTACTATAGAAAAGGCAATCCCTGGCGTAATTAAAATTTGCGACAGTATAAAATTAGTTTTTGAATAATTTACTATAGAAAAGGCAATCCCTGGCGTAATTAAAATTTGCGACAGTATAAAATTATTTTTTGAATAATTTACTATAGAAAAGTCAATCCCTGGCGTAATTAAAATTTGTGACAGTATAAAATTAGTTTTTGAAAAATTTACTATAGAAAAGGCAATCCCTGGCGCAATTAAAATTTGTGACAGTTGAAAATTATTTTTTGAATAATTTACTATAGAAAAGGCAATCCCTGGGATATTTAAAATTTGCGACAGTATAAAATTAGTTTTTGAATAATTTACTATAGAAAAGTCAATCCCTGGCGCAATTAAAATTTGTGACAGTATAAAATTAGTTTTTGAATAATTTACTATAGAAAAGTCAATCCCTGGCGTAATTAAAATTTGTGACAGTTGAAAATTATTTTTTGAATAATTTACTATAGAAAAGTCAATCCCTGGCGCAATTAAAATTTGTGACAGTATAAAATTAGTTTTTGAATAATTTACTATAGAAAAGTCAATCCCTGGGATATTTAAAATTTGCGACAGTATAAAATTAGTTTTTGAATAATTTACTATAGAAAAGTCAATCCCTGGCGCAATTAAAATTTGTGACAGTTGAAAATTATTTTTTGAATAATTTACTATAGAAAAGTCAATCCCTGGCGCAATTAAAATTTGTGACAGTTGAAAATTATTTTTTGAATAATTTACTATAGAAAAGTCAATCCCTGGCGCAATTAAAATTTGTGACAGTTGAAAATTATTTTTTGAAAAATTTACTATAGAAAAGGCAATCCCTGGCGCAATTAAAATTTGTGACAGTATAAAATTAGTTTTTGAATAATTTACTATAGAAAAGTCAATCCCTGGCGCAATTAAAATTTGTGACAGTTGAAAATTATTTTTTGAAAAATTTACTATAGAAAAGGCAATCCCTGGCGCAATTAAAATTTGTGACAGTATAAAATTAGTTTTTGAATAATTTACTATAGAAAAGGCAATCCCTGGCGTAATTAAAATTTGCGACAGTATAAAATTAGTTTTTGAATAATTTACTATAGAAAAGGCAATCCCTGGCGCAATTAAAATTTGTGACAGTTGAAAATTATTTTTTGAATAATTTACTATAGAAAAGGCAATCCCTGGGATATTTAAAATTTGCGACAGTATAAAATTATTTTTTGAATAATTTACTATAGAAAAGGCAATCCCTGGCGCACATAAAATTTGTGACAGTATAAAATTAGTTTTTGAATAATTTACTATAGAAAAGTCAATCCCTGGGATATTTAAAATTTGCGACAGTATAAAATTAGTTTTTGAATAATTTACTATAGAAAAGTCAATCCCTGGCGCAATTAAAATTTGTGACAGTTGAAAATTATATTTTGAAAAATTTACTATAGAAAAGGCAATCCCTGGCGTAATTAAAATTTGCGACAGTATAAAATTAGTTTTTGAATAATTTACTATAGAAAAGGCAATCCCTGGCGCAATTAAAATTTGTGACAGTTGAAAATTAGTTTTTGAATAATTTACTATAGAAAAGGCAATCCCTGGGATATTTAAAATTTGCGACAGTATAAAATTAGTTTTTGAATAATTTACTATAGAAAAGTCAATCCCTGGCGCAATTAAAATTTGTGACAGTATAAAATTAGTTTTTGAATAATTTACTATAGAAAAGTCAATCCCTGGCGTAATTAAAATTTGTGACAGTTGAAAATTAGTTTTTGAATAATTTACTATAGAAAAGTCAATCCCTGGCGCAATTAAAATTTGTGACAGTATAAAATTAGTTTTTGAATAATTTACTATAGAAAAGTCAATCCCTGGCGTAATTAAAATTTGCGACAGTATAAAATTAGTTTTTGAATAATTTACTATAGAAAAGTCAATCCCTGGCGCAATTAAAATTTGTGACAGTATAAAATTAGTTTTTGAATAATTTACTATAGAAAAGTCAATCCCTGGCGTAATTAAAATTTGCGACAGTATAAAATTAGTTTTTGAATAATTTACTATAGAAAAGTCAATCCCTGGCGTAATTAAAATTTGTGACAGTATAAAATTAGTTTTTGAAAAATTTACTATAGAAAAGGCAATCCCTGGCGCAATTAAAATTTGTGACAGTTGAAAATTATTTTTTGAAAAATTTACTATAGAAAAGGCAATCCCTGGCGTAATTAAAATTTGTGACAGTTGAAAATTATTTTTTGAAAAATTTACTATATAAAAGGCAATCCCTGGGATATTTAAAATTTGCGACAGTATAAAATTAGTTTTTGAATAATTTACTATAGAAAAGTCAATCCCTGGCGCAATTAAAATTTGTGACAGTATAAAATTATTTTTTGAATAATTTACTATAGAAAAGTCAATCCCTGGCGCAATTAAAATTTGTGACAGTTGAAAATTATTTTTTGAATAATTTACTATAGAAAAGGCAATCCCTGGGATATTTAAAATTTGCGACAGTATAAAATTAGTTTTTGAATAATTTACTATAGAAAAGTCAATCCCTGGCGCAATTAAAATTTGTGACAGTATAAAATTAGTTTTTGAATAATTTACTATAGAAAAGTCAATCCCTGGCGCAATTAAAATTTGTGACAGTTGAAAATTATTTTTTGAAAAATTTACTATAGAAAAGGCAATCCCTGGCGCAATTAAAATTTGTGACAGTTGAAAATTATTTTTTGAATAATTTACTATAGAAAAGGCAATCCCTGGCGCAATTAAAATTTGTGACAGTTGAAAATTATTTTTTGAATAATTTACTATAGAAAAGGCAATCCCTGGCGTAATTAAAATTTGCGACAGTATAAAATTATTTTTTGAAAAATTTACTATAGAAAAGGCAATCCCTGGCGTAATTAAAATTTGTGACAGTATAAAATTAGTTTTTGAATAATTTACTATAGAAAAGGCAATCCCTGGCGTAATTAAAATTTGCGACAGTATAAAATTATTTTTTGAATAATTTACTATAGAAAAGGCAATCCCTGGCGTAATTAAAATTTGCGACAGTATAAAATTAGTTTTTGAATAATTTACTATAGAAAAGGCAATCCCTGGCGTAATTAAAATTTGTGACAGTATAAAATTATTTTTTGAATAATTTACTATAGAAAAGTCAATCCCTGGCGTAATTAAAATTTGTGACAGTTGAAAATTATTTTTTGAATAATTTACTATAGAAAAGTCAATCCCTGGCGTAATTAAAATTTGTGACAGTATAAAATTAGTTTTTGAAAAATTTACTATAGAAAAGGCAATCCCTGGCGCAATTAAAATTTGTGACAGTTGAAAATTATTTTTTGAATAATTTACTATAGAAAAGGCAATCCCTGGGATATTTAAAATTTGCGACAGTATAAAATTAGTTTTTGAATAATTTACTATAGAAAAGTCAATCCCTGGCGCAATTAAAATTTGTGACAGTATAAAATTAGTTTTTGAATAATTTACTATAGAAAAGGCAATCCCTGGCGTAATTAAAATTTGCGACAGTATAAAATTATTTTTTGAATAATTTACTATAGAAAAGGCAATCCCTGGGATATTTAAAATTTGCGACAGTATAAAATTAGTTTTTGAATAATTTACTATAGAAAAGTCAATCCTTGGCGCAATTAAAATTTGTGACAGTATAAAATTAGTTTTTGAATAATTTACTATAGAAAAGTCAATCCCTGGCGCAATTAAAATTTGTGACAGTATAAAATTAGTTTTTGAATAATTTACTATAGAAAAGTCAATCCCTGGCGCAATTAAAATTTGTGACAGTATAAAATTATTTTTTGAAAAATTTACTATAGAAAAGGCAATCCCTGGCGCAATTAAAATTTGTGACAGTATAAAATTAGTTTTTGAATAATTTACTATAGAAAAGGCAATCCCTGGCGTAACTAAAATTTGCGACAGTATAAAATTATTTTTTGAATAATTTACTATAGAAAAGGCAATCCCTGGCGCACATAAAATTTGTGACAGTATAAAATTAGTTTTTGAATAATTTACTATAGAAAAGTCAATCCCTGGGATATTTAAAATTTGCGACAGTATAAAATTAGTTTTTGAATAATTTACTATAGAAAAGTCAATCCCTGGCGCAATTAAAATTTGTGACAGTTGAAAATTATTTTTTGAAAAATTTACTATAGAAAAGGCAATCCCTGGCGTAATTAAAATTTGCGACAGTATAAAATTGGTTTTTGAATAATTTACTATAGAAAAGGCAATCCCTGGCGCAATTAAAATTTGTGACAGTTGAAAATTAGTTTTTGAATAATTTACTATAGAAAAGGCAATCCCTGGCGTAATTAAAATTTGCGACAGTATAAAATTATTTTTTGAATAATTTACTATAGAAAAGGCAATCCCTGGCGTAATTAAAATTTGCGACAGTATAAAATTAGTTTTTGAATAATTTACTATAGAAAAGGCAATCCCTGGCGTAATTAAAATTTGTGACAGTTGAAAATTAGTTTTTGAATAATTTACTATAGAAAAGTCAATCCCTGGCGCAATTAAAATTTGTGACAGTATAAAATTAGTTTTTGAATAATTTACTATAGAAAAGTCAATCCCTGGCGAGATTAAAATTTGTGACAGTATAAAATTATTTTTTGAAAAATTTACTATAGAAAAGGCAATCCCTGGCGCAATTAAAATTTGTGACAGTATAAAATTAGTTTTTGAATAATTTACTATAGAAAAGTCAATCCCTGGCGCAATTAAAATTTGTGACAGTTGAAAATTATTTTTTGAAAAATTTACTATAGAAAAGGCAATCCCTGGCGTAATTAAAATTTGCGACAGTATAAAATTAGTTTTTGAATAATTTACTATAGAAAAGGCAATCCCTGGCGTAATTAAAATTTGCGACAGTATAAAATTAGTTTTTGAATAATTTACTATAGAAAAGGCAATCCCTGGCGTAATTAAAATTTGCGACAGTATAAAATTATTTTTTGAATAATTTACTATAGAAAAGGCAATCCCTGGCGCACATAAAATTTGTGACAGTATAAAATTAGTTTTTGAATAATTTACTATAGAAAAGTCAATCCCTGGGATATTTAAAATTTGTGACAGTTGAAAATTATTTTTTGAATAATTTACTATAGAAAAGTCAATCCCTGGCGTAATTAAAATTTGTGACAGTATAAAATTAGTTTTTGAAAAATTTACTATAGAAAAGGCAATCCCTGGCGCAGTTAAAATTTGTGACAGTTGAAAATTATTTTTTGAATAATTTACTATAGAAAAGGCAATCCCTGGCGTAATTAAAATTTGCGACAGTATAAAATTATTTTTTGAAAAATTTACTATAGAAAAGGCAATCCCTGGCGTAATTAAAATTTGCGACAGTATAAAATTAGTTTTTGAATAATTTACTATAGAAAAGGCAATCCCTGGCGTAATTAAAATTTGCGACAGTATAAAATTATTTTTTGAAAAATTTACTATAGAAAAGGCAATCCCTGGCGTAATTAAAATTTGTGACAGTATAAAATTAGTTTTTGAATAATTTACTATAGAAAAGTCAATCCCTGGCGTAATTAAAATTTGTGACAGTTGAAAATTATTTTTTGAATAATTTACTATAGAAAAGTCAATCCCTGGCGCAATTAAAATTTGTGACAGTATAAAATTATTTTTTGAATAATTTACTATAGAAAAGGCAATCCCTGGGATATTTAAAATTTGCGACAGTATAAAATTAGTTTTTGAATAATTTACTATAGAAAAGGCAATCCCTGGGATATTTAAAATTTGTGACAGTTGAAAATTATTTTTTGAATAATTTACTATAGAAAAGGCAATCCCTGGCGCAATTAAAATTTGTGACAGTTGAAAATTATTTTTTGAATAATTTACTATAGAAAAGTCAATCCCTGGCGCAATTAAAATTTGTGACAGTATAAAATTATTTTTTGAATAATTTACTATAGAAAAGGCAATCCCTGGGATATTTAAAATTTGCGACAGTATAAAATTAGTTTTTGAATAATTTACTATAGAAAAGTCAATCCCTGGCGCAATTAAAATTTGTGACAGTATAAAATTAGTTTTTGAATAATTTACTATAGAAAAGGCAATCCCTGGCGCAATTAAAATTTGTGACAGTATAAAATTATTTTTTGAATAATTTACTATAGAAAAGGCAATCCCTGGGATATTTAAAATTTGCGACAGTATAAAATTAGTTTTTGAATAATTTACTATAGAAAAGTCAATCCCTGGCGTAATTAAAATTTGTGACAGTTGAAAATTATTTTTTGAATAATTTACTATAGAAAAGTCAATCCCTGGCGCAATTAAAATTTGTGACAGTATAAAATTAGTTTTTGAATAATTTACTATAGAAAAGTCAATCCCTGGCGTAATTAAAATTTGTGACAGTTGAAAATTATTTTTTGAATAATTTACTATAGAAAAGTCAATCCCTGGCGTAATTAAAATTTGTGACAGTTGAAAATTATTTTTTGAATAATTTACTATAGAAAAGTCAATCCCTGGCGCAATTAAAATTTGTGACAGTATAAAATTAGTTTTTGAATAATTTACTATAGAAAAGTCAATCCCTGGCGTAATTAAAATTTGTGACAGTTGAAAATTATTTTTTGAATAATTTACTATAGAAAAGTCAATCCCTGGCGCAATTAAAATTTGTGACAGTATAAAATTATTTTTTGAATAATTTACTATAGAAAAGTCAATCCCTGGCGCAATTAAAATTTGTGACAGTATAAAATTATTTTTTGAATAATTTACTATAGAAAAGTCAATCCCTGGCGCAATTAAAATTTGTGACAGTACAAAATTATTTTTTGAATAATTTACTATAGAAAAGTCAATCCCTGGCGCAATTAAAATTTGTGACAGTTGAAAATTATTTTTTGAATAATTTACTATAGAAAAGGCAATCCCTGGGATATTTAAAATTTGCGACAGTATAAAATTAGTTTTTGAATAATTTACTATAGAAAAGTCAATCCCTGGCGCAATTAAAATTTGTGACAGTATAAAATTAGTTTTTGAATAATTTACTATAGAAAAGTCAATCCCTGGCGCAATTAAAATTTGTGACAGTATAAAATTAGTTTTTGAATAATTTACTATAGAAAAGGCAATCCCTGGCGCAATTAAAATTTGTGACAGTTGAAAATTATTTTTTGAATAATTTACTATAGAAAAGTCAATCCCTGGCGCAATTAAAATTTGTGACAGTATAAAATTAGTTTTTGAATAATTTACTATAGAAAAGGCAATCCCTGGGATATTTAAAATTTGCGACAGTATAAAATTAGTTTTTGAATAATTTACTATAGAAAAGTCAATCCCTGGCGCAATTAAAATTTGTGACAGTATAAAATTATTTTTTGAATAATTTACTATAGAAAAGGCAATCCCTGGGATATTTAAAATTTGCGACAGTATAAAATTAGTTTTTGAATAATTTACTATAGAAAAGTCAATCCCTGGCGCAATTAAAATTTGTGACAGTATAAAATTAGTTTTTGAATAATTTACTATAGAAAAGTCAATCCCTGGCGTAATTAAAATTTGTGACAGTTGAAAATTATTTTTTGAATAATTTACTATAGAAAAGTCAATCCCTGGCGCAATTAAAATTTGTGACAGTATAAAATTAGTTTTTGAATAATTTACTATAGAAAAGTCAATCCCTGGCGTAATTAAAATTTGTGACAGTTGAAAATTATTTTTTGAATAATTTACTATAGAAAAGGCAATCCCTGGGATATTTAAAATTTGTGACAGTTGAAAATTATTTTTTGAATAATTTACTATAGAAAAGTCAATCCCTGGGATATTTAAAATTTGTGACAGTATAAAATTAGTTTTTGAAAAATTTACTATAGAAAAGGCAATCCCTGGCGCAATTAAAATTTGTGACAGTTGAAAATTATTTTTTGAATAATTTACTATAGAAAAGGCAATCCCTGGGATATTTAAAATTTGCGACAGTTGAAAATTATTTTTTGAATAATTTACTATAGAAAAGGCAATCCCTGGCGCACATAAAATTTGTGACAGTTGAAAATTATTTTTTGAATAATTTACTATAGAAAAGGCAATCCCTGGGATATTTAAAATTTGCGACAGTATAAAATTAGTTTTTGAATAATTTACTATAGAAAAGTCAATCCCTGGCGCAATTAAAATTTGTGACAGTATAAAATTAGTTTTTGAATAATTTACTATAGAAAAGTCAATCCCTGGCGTAATTAAAATTTGTGACAGTTGAAAATTATTTTTTGAATAATTTACTATAGAAAAGTCAATCCCTGGCGCAATTAAAATTTGTGACAGTATAAAATTAGTTTTTGAATAATTTACTATAGAAAAGGCAATCCCTGGGATATTTAAAATTTGCGACAGTATAAAATTAGTTTTTGAATAATTTACTATAGAAAAGTCAATCCCTGGCGCAATTAAAATTTGTGACAGTATAAAATTAGTTTTTGAATAATTTACTATAGAAGAGGCAATCCCTGGCGCAATTAAAATTTGTGACAGTATAAAATTATTTTTTGAATAATTTACTATAGAAAAGGCAATCCCTGGGATATTTAAAATTTGCGACAGTATAAAATTAGTTTTTGAATAATTTACTATAGAAAAGTCAATCCCTGGCGTAATTAAAATTTGTGACAGTTGAAAATTATTTTTTGAATAATTTACTATAGAAAAGTCAATCCCTGGCGCAATTAAAATTTGTGACAGTATAAAATTAGTTTTTGAATAATTTACTATAGAAAAGTCAATCCCTGGCGTAATTAAAATTTGTGACAGTTGAAAATTATTTTTTGAATAATTTACTATAGAAAAGTCAATCCCTGGCGTAATTAAAATTTGTGACAGTTGAAAATTATTTTTTGAATAATTTACTATAGAAAAGTCAATCCCTGGCGCAATTAAAATTTGTGACAGTATAAAATTAGTTTTTGAATAATTTACTATAGAAAAGTCAATCCCTGGCGTAATTAAAATTTGTGACAGTTGAAAATTATTTTTTGAATAATTTACTATAGAAAAGTCAATCCCTGGCGCAATTAAAATTTGTGACAGTATAAAATTATTTTTTGAATAATTTACTATAGAAAAGTCAATCCCTGGCGCAATTAAAATTTGTGACAGTATAAAATTATTTTTTGAATAATTTACTATAGAAAAGTCAATCCCTGGCGCAATTAAAATTTGTGACAGTATAAAATTATTTTTTGAATAATTTACTATAGAAAAGTCAATCCCTGGCGCAATTAAAATTTGTGACAGTTGAAAATTATTTTTTGAATAATTTACTATAGAAAAGGCAATCCCTGGGATATTTAAAATTTGCGACAGTATAAAATTAGTTTTTGAATAATTTACTATAGAAAAGTCAATCCCTGGCGCAATTAAAATTTGTGACAGTATAAAATTAGTTTTTGAATAATTTACTATAGAAAAGTCAATCCCTGGCGCAATTAAAATTTGTGACAGTATAAAATTAGTTTTTGAATAATTTACTATAGAAAAGGCAATCCCTGGCGCAATTAAAATTTGTGACAGTTGAAAATTATTTTTTGAATAATTTACTATAGAAAAGGCAATCCCTGGCGCACATAAAATTTGTGACAGTATAAAATTAGTTTTTGAATAATTTACTATAGAAAAGTCAATCCCTGGGATATTTAAAATTTGCGACAGTATAAAATTAGTTTTTGAATAATTTACTATAGAAAAGTCAATCCCTGGCGCAATTAAAATTTGTGACAGTTGAAAATTATTTTTTGAAAAATTTACTATAGAAAAGGCAATCCCTGGCGTAATTAAAATTTGCGACAGTATAAAATTAGTTTTTGAATAATTTACTATAGAAAAGGCAATCCCTGGCGCAATTAAAATTTGTGACAGTTGAAAATTAGTTTTTGAATAATTTACTATAGAAAAGGCAATCCCTGGGATATTTAAAATTTGCGACAGTATAAAATTAGTTTTTGAATAATTTACTATAGAAAAGTCAATCCCTGGCGCAATTAAAATTTGTGACAGTTGAAAATTATTTTTTGAATAATTTACTATAGAAAAGTCAATCCCTGGCGCAATTAAAATTTGTGACAGTATAAAATTATTTTTTGAATAATTTACTATAGAAAAGTCAATCCCTGGCGCAATTAAAATTTGTGACAGTATAAAATTATTTTTTGAATAATTTACTATAGAAAAGTCAATCCTGGCGCAATTAAAATTTGTGACAGTTGAAAATTATTTTTTGAATAATTTACTATAGAAAAGGCAATCCCTGGGATATTTAAAATTTGCGACAGTATAAAATTAGTTTTTGAATAATTTACTATAGAAAAGTCAATCCCTGGCGCAATTAAAATTTGTGACAGTATAAAATTAGTTTTTGAATAATTTACTATAGAAAAGTCAATCCCTGGCGCAATTAAAATTTGCGACAGTATAAAATTAGTTTTTGAATAATTTACTATAGGAAAGGCAATCCCTGGCGTAATTAAAATTTGCGACAGTATAAAATTATTTTTTGAATAATTTACTATAGAAAAGTCAATCCCTGGCGCAATTAAAATTTGTGACAGTATAAAATTATTTTTTGAATAATTTACTATAGAAAAGTCAATCCCTGGCGCAATTAAAATTTGTGACAGTTGAAAATTATTTTTTGAATAATTTACTATAGAAAAGGCAATCCCTGGGATATTTAAAATTTGCGACAGTATAAAATTAGTTTTTGAATAATTTACTATAGAAAAGTCAATCCCTGGCGCAATTAAAATTTGTGACAGTATAAAATTAGTTTTTGAATAATTTACTATAGAAAAGGCAATCCCTGGCGTAATTAAAATTTGCGACAGTATAAAATTAGTTTTTGAATAATTTACTATAGAAAAGGCAATCCCTGGCGTAATTAAAATTTGCGACAGTATAAAATTATTTTTTGAATAATTTACTATAGAAAAGTCAATCCCTGGCGCAATTAAAATTTGTGACAGTATAAAATTATTTTTTGATTAATTTACTATAGAAAAGTCAATCCCTGGCGCAATTAAAATTTGTGACAGTTGAAAATTATTTTTTGAATAATTTACTATAGAAAAGGCAATCCCTGGGATATTTAAAATTTGCGACAGTATAAAATTAGTTTTTGAATAATTTACTATAGAAAAGTCAATCCCTGGCGCAATTAAAATTTGTGACAGTATAAAATTAGTTTTTGAATAATTTACTATAGAAAAGTCAATCCCTGGCGCAATTAAAATTTGTGACAGTTGAAAATTATTTTTTGAAAAATTTACTATAGAAAAGGCAATCCCTGGCGCAATTAAAATTTGTGACAGTTGAAAATTATTTTTTGAATAATTTACTATAGAAAAGGCAATCCCTGGCGTAATTAAAATTTGCGACAGTATAAAATTAGTTTTTGAATAATTTACTATAGAAAAGGCAATCCCTGGCGTAATTAAAATTTGCGACAGTATAAAATTATTTTTTGAATAATTTACTATAGAAAAGGCAATCCCTGGGATATTTAAAATTTGCGACAGTATAAAATTAGTTTTTGAATAATTTACTATAGAAAAGTCAATCCCTGGCGCAATTAAAATTTGTGACAGTATAAAATTATTTTTTGAATAATTTACTATAGAAAAGTCAATCCCTGGCGCAATTAAAATTTGCGACAGTATAAAATTAGTTTTTGAATAATTTACTATAGAAAAGGCAATCCCTGGCGTAATTAAAATTTGCGACAGTATAAAATTATTTTTTGAATAATTTACTATAGAAAAGGCAATCCCTGGGATATTTAAAATTTGCGACAGTATAAAATTAGTTTTTGAATAATTTACTATAGAAAAGTCAATCCCTGGCGCAATTAAAATTTGTGACAGTATAAAATTATTGTTTGAAAAATTTACTATAGAAAAGGCAATCCCTGGCGTAATTAAAATTTGCGACAGTATAAAATTAGTTTTTGAATAATTTACTATAGAAAAGTCAATCCCTGGCGCAATTAAAACTTGTGACAGTATAAAATTATTTTTTGAATAATTTACTATAGAAAAGTCAATCCCTGGCGCAATTAAAATTTGTGACAGTTGAAAATTATTTTTTGAAAAATTTACTATAGAAAAGGCAATCCCTGGCGCAATTAAAATTTGTGACAGTTGAAAATTATTTTTTGAATAATTTACTATAGAAAAGGCAATCCCTGGCGTAATTAAAATTTGCGACAGTATAAAATTAGTTTTTGAATAATTTACTATAGAAAAGGCAATCCCTGGGATATTTAAAATTTGCGACAGTATAAAATTAGTTTTTGAATAATTTACTATAGAAAAGTCAATCCCTGGCGCAATTAAAATTTGTGACAGTATAAAATTATTTTTTGAATAATTTACTATAGAAAAGGCAATCCCTGGGATATTTAAAATTTGCGACAGTATAAAATTAGTTTTTGAATAATTTACTATAGAAAAGTCAATCCCTGGCGTAATTAAAATTTGCGACAGTATAAAATTATTTTTTGAATAATTTACTATAGAAAAGGCAATCCCTGGCGTAATTAAAATTTGCGACAGTATAAAATTAGTTTTTGAATAATTTACTATAGAAAAGGCAATCCCTGGCGTAATTAAAATTTGCGACAGTATAAAATTAGTTTTTGAATAATTTACTATAGAAAAGTCAATCCCTGGCGCAATTAAAATTTGTGACAGTATAAAATTATTTTTTGAATAATTTACTATAGAAAAGTCAATCCCTGGCGCAATTAAAATTTGTGACAGTTGAAAATTATTTTTTGAAAAATTTACTATAGAAAAGGCAATCCCTGGCGCAATTAAAATTTGTGACAGTTGAAAATTATTTTTTGAATAATTTACTATAGAAAAGGCAATCCCTGGCGTAATTAAAATTTGCGACAGTATAAAATTAGTTTTTGAATAATTTACTATAGAAAAGGCAATCCCTGGGATATTTAAAATTTGCGACAGTATAAAATTAGTTTTTGAATAATTTACTATAGAAAAGTCAATCCCTGGCGCAATTAAAATTTGTGACAGTATAAAATTATTTTTTGAATAATTTACTATAGAAAAGGCAATCCCTGGGATATTTAAAATTTGCGACAGTATAAAATTAGTTTTTGAATAATTTACTATAGAAAAGTCAATCCCTGGCGCAATTAAAATTTGTGACAGTATAAAATTAGTTTTTGAATAATTTACTATAGAAAAGGCAATCCCTGGCGTAATTAAAATTTGCGACAGTATAAAATTAGTTTTTGAATAATTTACTATAGAAAAGGCAATCCCTGGCGTAATTAAAATTTGCGACAGTATAAAATTATTTTTTGAATAATTTACTATAGAAAAGTCAATCCCTGGCGCAATTAAAATTTGTGACAGTATAAAATTATTTTTTGAATAATTTACTATAGAAAAGTCAATCCCTGGCGCAATTAAAATTTGTGACAGTTGAAAATTATTTTTTGAAAAATTTACTATAGAAAAGTCAATCCCTGGGATATTTAAAATTTGTGACAGTTGAAAATTATTTTTTGAAAAATTTACTATATAAAAGGCAATCCCTGGCGCAATTAAAATTTGTGACAGTTGAAAATTATTTTTTGAATAATTTACTATAGAAAAGTCAATCCCTGGCGCAATTAAAATTTGTGACAGTATAAAATTATTTTTTGAATAATTTACTATAGAAAAGTCAATCCCTGGCGCAATTAAAATTTGTGACAGTATAAAATTAGTTTTTGAATAATTTACTATAGAAAAGTCAATCCCTGGCGCAATTAAAATTTGTGACAGTATAAAATTAGTTTTTGAATAATTTACTATAGAAAAGGCAATCCCTGGCGCAATTAAAATTTGTGACAGTTGAAAATTATTTTTTGAATAATTTACTATAGAAAAGGCAATCCCTGGCGCACATAAAATTTGTGACAGTATAAAATTAGTTTTTGAATAATTTACTATAGAAAAGTCAATCCCTGGGATATTTAAAATTTGCGACAGTATAAAATTAGTTTTTGAATAATTTACTATAGAAAAGTCAATCCCTGGCGCAATTAAAATTTGTGACAGTTGAAAATTATTTTTTGAAAAATTTACTATAGAAAAGGCAATCCCTGGCGTAATTAAAATTTGCGACAGTATAAAATTAGTTTTTGAATAATTTACTATAGAAAAGGCAATCCCTGGCGCAATTAAAATTTGTGACAGTTGAAAATTAGTTTTTGAATAATTTACTATAGAAAAGGCAATCCCTGGGATATTTAAAATTTGCGACAGTATAAAATTAGTTTTTGAATAATTTACTATAGAAAAGTCAATCCCTGGCGCAATTAAAATTTGTGACAGTTGAAAATTATTTTTTGAATAATTTACTATAGAAAAGTCAATCCCTGGCGCAATTAAAATTTGTGACAGTATAAAATTATTTTTTGAATAATTTACTATAGAAAAGTCAATCCCTGGCGCAATTAAAATTTGTGACAGTATAAAATAATTTTTTGAATAATTTACTATAGAAAAGTCAATCCCTGGCGCAATTAAAATTTGTGACAGTTGAAAATTATTTTTTGAATAATTTACTATAGAAAAGGCAATCCCTGGGATATTTAAAATTTGCGACAGTATAAAATTAGTTTTTGAATAATTTACTATAGAAAAGTCAATCCCTGGCGCAATTAAAATTTGTGACAGTATAAAATTAGTTTTTGAATAATTTACTATAGAAAAGTCAATCCCTGGCGCAATTAAAATTTGCGACAGTATAAAATTAGTTTTTGAATAATTTACTATAGAAAAGGCAATCCCTGGCGTAATTAAAATTTGCGACAGTATAAAATTATTTTTTGAATAATTTACTATAGAAAAGTCAATCCCTGGCGCAATTAAAATTTGTGACAGTATAAAATTATTTTTTGAATAATTTACTATAGAAAAGTCAATCCCTGGCGCAATTAAAATTTGTGACAGTTGAAAATTATTTTTTGAATAATTTACTATAGAAAAGGCAATCCCTGGGATATTTAAAATTTGCGACAGTATAAAATTAGTTTTTGAATAATTTACTATAGAAAAGTCAATCCCTGGCGCAATTAAAATTTGTGACAGTATAAAATTAGTTTTTGAATAATTTACTATAGAAAAGGCAATCCCTGGCGTAATTAAAATTTGCGACAGTATAAAATTAGTTTTTGAATAATTTACTATAGAAAAGGCAATCCCTGGCGTAATTAAAATTTGCGACAGTATAAAATTATTTTTTGAATAATTTACTATAGAAAAGTCAATCCCTGGCGCAATTAAAATTTGTGACAGTATAAAATTATTTTTTGATTAATTTACTATAGAAAAGTCAATCCCTGGCGCAATTAAAATTTGTGACAGTTGAAAATTATTTTTTGAATAATTTACTATAGAAAAGGCAATCCCTGGGATATTTAAAATTTGCGACAGTATAAAATTAGTTTTTGAATAATTTACTATAGAAAAGTCAATCCCTGGCGCAATTAAAATTTGTGACAGTATAAAATTAGTTTTTGAATAATTTACTATAGAAAAGTCAATCCCTGGCGCAATTAAAATTTGTGACAGTTGAAAATTATTTTTTGAAAAATTTACTATAGAAAAGGCAATCCCTGGCGCAATTAAAATTTGTGACAGTTGAAAATTATTTTTTGAATAATTTACTATAGAAAAGGCAATCCCTGGCGTAATTAAAATTTGCGACAGTATAAAATTAGTTTTTGAATAATTTACTATAGAAAAGGCAATCCCTGGCGTAATTAAAATTTGCGACAGTATAAAATTATTTTTTGAATAATTTACTATAGAAAAGGCAATCCCTGGGATATTTAAAATTTGCGACAGTATAAAATTAGTTTTTGAATAATTTACTATAGAAAAGTCAATCCCTGGCGCAATTAAAATTTGTGACAGTATAAAATTATTTTTTGAATAATTTACTATAGAAAAGTCAATCCCTGGCGCAATTAAAATTTGCGACAGTATAAAATTAGTTTTTGAATAATTTACTATAGAAAAGGCAATCCCTGGCGTAATTAAAATTTGCGACAGTATAAAATTATTTTTTGAATAATTTACTATAGAAAAGGCAATCCCTGGGATATTTAAAATTTGCGACAGTATAAAATTAGTTTTTGAATAATTTACTATAGAAAAGTCAATCCCTGGCGCAATTAAAATTTGTGACAGTATAAAATTATTTTTTGAAAAATTTACTATAGAAAAGGCAATCCCTGGCGTAATTAAAATTTGCGACAGTATAAAATTAGTTTTTGAATAATTTACTATAGAAAAGTCAATCCCTGGCGCAATTAAAATTTGTGACAGTATAAAATTATTTTTTGAATAATTTACTATAGAAAAGTCAATCCCTGGCGCAATTAAAATTTGTGACAGTTGAAAATTATTTTTTGAAAAATTTACTATAGAAAAGGCAATCCCTGGCGCAATTAAAATTTGTGACAGTTGAAAATTATTTTTTGAATAATTTACTATAGAAAAGGCAATCCCTGGCGTAATTAAAATTTGCGACAGTATAAAATTAGTTTTTGAATAATTTACTATAGAAAAGGCAATCCTGGGATATTTAAAATTTGCGACAGTATAAAATTAGTTTTTGAATAATTTACTATAGAAAAGTCAATCCCTGGCGCAATTAAAATTTGTGACAGTATAAAATTATTTTTTGAATAATTTACTATAGAAAAGGCAATCCCTGGGATATTTAAAATTTGCGACAGTATAAAATTAGTTTTTGAATAATTTACTATAGAAAAGTCAATCCCTGGCGTAATTAAAATTTGCGACAGTATAAAATTATTTTTTGAATAATTTACTATAGAAAAGGCAATCCCTGGCGTAATTAAAATTTGCGACAGTATAAAATTAGTTTTTGAATAATTTACTATAGAAAAGGCAATCCCTGGCGTAATTAAAATTTGCGACAGTATAAAATTATTTTTTGAATAATTTACTATAGAAAAGTCAATCCCTGGCGCAATTAAAATTTGTGACAGTATAAAATTATTTTTTGAATAATTTACTATAGAAAAGTCAATCCCTGGCGCAATGAAAATTTGTGACAGTTGAAAATTATTTTTTGAAAAATTTACTATAGAAAAGGCAATCCCTGGCGCAATTAAAATTTGTGACAGTTGAAAATTATTTTTTGAATAATTTACTATAGAAAAGGCAATCCCTGGCGTAATTAAAATTTGCGACAGTATAAAATTAGTTTTTGAATAATTTACTATAGAAAAGGCAATCCCTGGGATATTTAAAATTTGCGACAGTATAAAATTAGTTTTTGAATAATTTACTATAGAAAAGTCAATCCCTGGCGCAATTAAAATTTGTGCCAGTATAAAATTATTTTTTGAATAATTTACTATAGAAAAGGCAATCCCTGGGATATTTAAAATTTGCGACAGTATAAAATTAGTTTTTGAATAATTTACTATATAAAAGTCAATCCCTGGCGCAATTAAAATTTGTGACAGTATAAAATTAGTTTTTGAATAATTTACTATAGAAAAGGCAATCCCTGGCGTAATTAAAATTTGCGACAGTATAAAATTAGTTTTTGAATAATTTACTATAGAAAAGGCAATCCCTGGCGTAATTAAAATCTGCGACAGTATAAAATTATTTTTTGAATAATTTACTATAGAAAAGTCAATCCCTGGCGCAATTAAAATTTGTGACAGTATAAAATTATTTTTGAATAATTTACTATAGAAAAGTCAATCCCTGGCGCAATTAAAATTTGTGACAGTTGAAAATTATTTTTTGAAAAATTTACTATAGAAAAGTCAATCCCTGGGATATTTAAAATTTGTGACAGTTGAAAATTATTTTTTGAAAAATTTACTATATAAAAGGCAATCCCTGGCGCAATTAAAATTTGTGACAGTTGAAAATTATTTTTTGAATAATTTACTATAGAAAAGTCAATCCCTGGCGCAATTAAAATTTGTGACAGTATAAAATTATTTTTTGAATAATTTACTATAGAAAAGTCAATCCCTGGCGCAATTAAAATTTGTGACAGTTGAAAATTATTTTTTGAATAATTTACTATAGAAAAGGCAATCCCTGGGATAGTTAAAATTTGCGACAGTATAAAATTAGTTTTTGAATAATTTACTATAGAAAAGTCAATCCCTGGCGCAATTAAAATTTGTGACAGTATAAAATTAGTTTTTGAATAATTTACTATAGAAAAGGCAATCCCTGGCGTAATTAAAATTTGCGACAGTATAAAATTATTTTTTGAATAATTTACTATAGAAAAGGCAATCCCTGGGATATTTAAAATTTGCGACAGTATAAAATTAGTTTTTGAATAATTTACTATAGAAAAGTCAATCCCTGGCGCAATTAAAATTTGTGACAGTATAAAATTATTTTTTGAATAATTTACTATAGAAAAGGCAATCCCTGGGATATTTAAAATTTGCGACAGTATAAAATTAGTTTTTGAATAATTTACTATAGAAAAGTCAATCCCTGGCGCAATTAAAATTTGTGACAGTATAAAATTAGTTTTTGAATAATTTACTATAGAAAAGGCAATCCCTGGCGTAATTAAAATTTGCGACAGTATAAAATTATTTTTTGAATAATTTACTATAGAAAAGGCAATCCCTGGCGTAATTAAAATTTGCGACAGTATAAAATTAGTTTTTGAATAATTTACTATAGAAAAGGCAATCCCTGGCGTAATTAAAATTTGCGACAGTATAAAATTATTTTTTGAATAATTTACTATAGAAAAGGCAATCCCTGGGATATTTAAAATTTGCGACAGTATAAAATTAGTTTTTGAATAATTTACTATAGAAAAGTCAATCCCTGGCGCAATTAAAATTTGTGACAGTATAAAATTAGTTTTTGAATAATTTACTATAGAAAAGTCAATCCCTGGCGTAATTAAAATTTGTGACAGTTGAAAATTAGTTTTTGAATAATTTACTATAGAAAAGTCAATCCCTGGCGCAATTAAAATTTGTGACAGTATAAAATTATTTTTTGAATAATTTACTATAGAAAAGTCAATCCCTGGCGCAATTAAAATTTGTGACAATATAAAATTATTTTTTGAAAAATTTACTATAGAAAAGTCAATCCCTGGGATATTTAAAATTTGTGACAGTTGAAAATTATTTTTTGAAAAATTTACTATATAAAAGGCAATCCCTGGCGCAATTAAAATTTGTGACAGTTGAAAATTATTTTTTGAATAATTTACTATAGAAAAGTCAATCCCTGGCGCAATTAAAATTTGTGACAGTATAAAATTATTTTTTGAATAATTTACTATAGAAAAGTCAATCCCTGGCGCAATTAAAATTTGTGACAGTTGAAAATTATTTTTTGAATAATTTACTATAGAAAAGGCAATCCCTGGGATATTTAAAATTTGCGACAGTATAAAATTAGTTTTTGAATAATTTACTATAGAAAAGTCAATCCCTGGCGCAATTAAAATTTGTGACAGTATAAAATTAGTTTTTGAATAATTTACTATAGAAAAGGCAATCCCTGGCGTAATTAAAATTTGCGAGAGTATAAAATTATTTTTTGAATAATTTACTATAGAAAAGGCAATCCCTGGGATATTTAAAATTTGCGACAGTATAAAATTAGTTTTTGAATAATTTACTATAGAAAAGTCAATCCCTGGCGCAATTAAAATTTGTGACAGTATAAAATTAGTTTTTGAATAATTTACTATAGAAAAGTCAATCCCTGGCGTAATTAAAATTTGTGACAGTTGAAAATTAGTTTTTGAATAATTTACTATAGAAAAGTCAATCCCTGGCGCAATTAAAATTTGTGACAGTATAAAATTAGTTTTTGAATAATTTACTATAGAAAAGGCAATCCCTGGCGTAATTAAAATTTGCGACAGTATAAAATTATTTTTTGAATAATTTACTATAGAAAAGGCAATCCCTGGCGTAATTAAAATTTGCGACAGTATAAAATTAGTTTTTGAATAATTTACTATAGAAAAGGCAATCCCTGGCGTAATTAAAATTTGCGACAGTATAAAATTATTTTTTGAATAATTTACTATAGAAAAGGCAATCCCTGGGATATTTAAAATTTGCGACAGTATAAAATTAGTTTTTGAATAATTTACTATAGAAAAGTCAATCCCTGGCGCAATTTAAATTTGTGACAGTATAAAATTAGTTTTTGAATAATTTACTATAGAAAAGTCAATCCCTGGCGTAATTAAAATTTGTGACAGTTGAAAATTAGTTTTTGAATAATTTACTATAGAAAAGTCAATCCCTGGCGCAATTAAAATTTGTGACAATATAAAATTATTTTTTGAATAATTTACTATAGAAAAGTCAATCCCTGGCGCAATTAAAATTTGTGACAGTATAAAATTATTTTTTGAAAAATTTACTATAGAAAAGTCAATCCCTGGGATATTTAAAATTTGTGACAGTTGAAAATTATTTTTTGAAAAATTTACTATATAAAAGGCAATCCCTGGCGCAATTAAAATTTGTGACAGTTGAAAATTATTTTTTGAATAATTTACTATAGAAAAGTCAATCCCTGGCGCAATTAAAATTTGTGACAGTATAAAATTATTTTTTGAATAATTTACTATAGAAAAGTCAATCCCTGGCGCAATTAAAATTTGTGACAGTTGAAAATTATTTTTTGAATAATTTACTATAGAAAAGGCAATCCCTGGGATATTTAAAATTTGCGACAGTATAAAATTAGTTTTTGAATAATTTACTATAGAAAAGTCAATCCCTGGCGCAATTAAAATTTGTGACAGTATAAAATTAGTTTTTGAATAATTTACTATAGAAAAGGCAATCCCTGGCGTAATTAAAATTTGCGACAGTATAAAATTATTTTTTGAATAATTTACTATAGAAAAGGCAATCCCTGGGATATTTAAAATTTGCGACAGTATAAAATTAGTTTTTGAATAATTTACTATAGAAAAGTCAATCCCTGGCGCAATTAAAATTTGTGACAGTATAAAATTATTTTTTGAATAATTTACTATAGAAAAGGCAATCCCTGGGATATTTAAAATTTGCGACAGTATAAAATTAGTTTTTGAATAATTTACTATAGAAAAGTCAATCCCTGGCGCAATTAAAATTTGTGACAGTATAAAATTAGTTTTTGAATAATTTACTATAGAAAAGGCAATCCCTGGCGTAATTAAAATTTGCGACAGTATAAAATTATTTTTTGAATAATTTACTATAGAAAAGGCAATCCCTGGCGTAATTAAAATTTGCGACAGTATAAAATTAGTTTTTGAATAATTTACTATAGAAAAGGCAATCCCTGGCGTAATTAAAATTTGCGACAGTATAAAATTATTTTTTGAATAATTTACTATAGAAAAGGCAATCCCTGGCGCAATTAAAATTTGTGACAGTATAAAATTATTTTTTGAATAATTTACTATAGAAAAGTCAATCCCTGGCGCAATTAAAATTTGTGACAGTATAAAATTAGTTTTTGAATAATTTACTATAGAAAAGTCAATCCCTGGCGTAATTAAAATTTGTGACAGTTGAAAATTAGTTTTTGAATAATTTACTATAGAAAAGTCAATCCCTGGCGTAATTAAAATTTGTGACAGTTGAAAATTAGTTTTTGAATAATTTACTATAGAAAAGTCAATCCCTGGCGCAATTAAAATTTGTGACAGTATAAAATTAGTTTTTGAATAATTTACTATAGAAAAGTCAATCCCTGGCGTAATTAAAATTTGTGACAGTTGAAAATTAGTTTTTGAATAATTTACTATAGAAAAGTCAATCCCTGGCGCAATTAAAATTTGCGACAGTATAAAATTAGTTTTTGAATAATTTACTATAGAAAAGTCAATCCCTGGCGCAATTAAAATTTGTGACAGTATAAAATTATTTTTTGAATAATTTACTATAGAAAAGTCAATCCCTGGCGCAATTAAAATTTGTGACAGTTGAAAATTATTTTTTGAATAATTTACTATAGAAAAGGCAATCCCTGGGATATTTAAAATTTGCGACAGTATAAAATTAGTTTTTGAATAATTTACTATAGAAAAGTCAATCCCTGGCGCAATTAAAATTTGTGACAGTATAAAATTAGTTTTTGAATAATTTACTATAGAAAAGTCAATCCCTGGCGCAATTAAAATTTGTGACAGTTGAAAATTATTTTTTGAAAAATTTACTATAGAAAAGGCAATCCCTGGCGCAATTAAAATTTGTGACAGTTGAAAATTATTTTTTGAATAATTTACTATAGAAAAGGCAATCCCTGGCGTAATTAAAATTTGCGACAGTATAAAATTAGTTTTTGAATAATTTACTATAGAAAAGGCAATCCCTGGCGTAATTAAAATTTGCGACAGTATAAAATTATTTTTTGAATAATTTACTATAGAAAAGGCAATCCCTGGGATATTTAAAATTTGCGACAGTATAAAATTAGTTTTTGAATAATTTACTATAGAAAAGTCAATCCCTGGCGCAATTAAAATTTGTGACAGTATAAAATTATTTTTTGAATAATTTACTATAGAAAAGTCAATCCCTGGCGCAATTAAAATTTGCGACAGTATAAAATTAGTTTTTGAATAATTTACTATAGAAAAGGCAATCCCTGGCGTAATTAAAATTTGCGACAGTATAAAATTATTTTTTGAATAATTTACTATAGAAAAGGCAATCCCTGGGATATTTAAAATTTGCGACAGTATAAAATTAGTTTTTGAATAATTTACTATAGAAAAGTCAATCCCTGGCGCAATTAAAATTTGTGACAGTATAAAATTATTTTTTGAAAAATTTACTATAGAAAAGGCAATCCCTGGCGTAATTAAAATTTGCGACAGTATAAAATTAGTTTTTGAATAATTTACTATAGAAAAGGCAATCCCTGGGATATTTAAAATTTGCGACAGTATAAAATTAGTTTTTGAATAATTTACTATAGAAAAGTCAATCCCTGGCGCAATTAAAATTTGTGACAGTATAAAATTATTTTTTGAATAATTTACTATAGAAAAGGCAATCCCTGGGATATTTAAAATTTGCGACAGTATAAAATTAGTTTTTGAATAATTTACTATAGAAAAGTCAATCCCTGGCGCAATTAAAATTTGTGACAGTATAAAATTAGTTTTTGAATAATTTACTATAGAAAAGGCAATCCCTGGCGTAATTAAAATTTGCGACAGTATAAAATTAGTTTTTGAATAATTTACTATAGAAAAGGCAATCCCTGGCGTAATTAAAATTTGCGACAGTATAAAATTATTTTTTGAATAATTTACTATAGAAAAGTCAATCCCTGGCGCAATTAAAATTTGTGACAGTATAAAATTATTTTTTGAATAATTTACTATAGAAAAGTCAATCCCTGGCGCAATTAAAATTTGTGACAGTTGAAAATTATTTTTTGAAAAATTTACTATAGAAAAGTCAATCCCTGGGATATTTAAAATTTGTGACAGTTGAAAATTATTTTTTGAAAAATTTACTATATAAAAGGCAATCCCTGGCGCAATTAAAATTTGTGACAGTTGAAAATTATTTTTTGAATAATTTACTATAGAAAAGTCAATCCCTGGCGCAATTAAAATTTGTGACAGTATAAAATTATTTTTTGAATAATTTACTATAGAAAAGTCAATCCCTGGCGCAATTAAAATTTGTGACAGTTGAAAATTATTTTTTGAATAATTTACTATAGAAAAGGCAATCCCTGGGATATTTAAAATTTGCGACAGTATAAAATTAGTTTTTGAATAATTTACTATAGAAAAGTCAATCCCTGGCGCAATTAAAATTTGTGACAGTATAAAATTAGTTTTTGAATAATTTACTATAGAAAAGGCAATCCCTGGCGTAATTAAAATTTGCGACAGTATAAAATTATTTTTTGAATAATTTACTATAGAAAAGGCAATCCCTGGGATATTTAAAATTTGCGACAGTATAAAATTAGTTTTTGAATAATTTACTATAGAAAAGTCAATCCCTGGCGCAATTAAAATTTGTGACAGTATAAAATTATTTTTTGAATAATTTACTATAGAAAAGGCAATCCCTGGGATATTTAAAATTTGCGACAGTATAAAATTAGTTTTTGAATAATTTACTATAGAAAAGTCAATCCCTGGCGCAATTAAAATTTGTGACAGTATAAAATTAGTTTTTGAATAATTTACTATAGAAAAGGCAATCCCTGGCGTAATTAAAATTTGCGACAGTATAAAATTATTTTTTGAATAATTTACTATAGAAAAGGCAATCCCTGGCGTAATTAAAATTTGCGACAGTATAAAATTAGTTTTTGAATAATTTACTATAGAAAAGGCAATCCCTGGCGTAATTAAAATTTGCGACAGTATAAAATTATTTTTTGAATAATTTACTATAGAAAAGGCAATCCCTGGGATATTTAAAATTTGCGACAGTATAAAATTAGTTTTTGAATAATTTACTATAGAAAAGTCAATCCCTGGCGCAATTAAAATTTGTGACAGTATAAAATTAGTTTTTGAATAATTTACTATAGAAAAGTCAATCCCTGGCGTAATTAAAATTTGTGACAGTTGAAAATTAGTTTTTGAATAATTTACTATAGAAAAGTCAATCCCTGGCGCAATTAAAATTTGTGACAGTATAAAATTAGTTTTTGAATAATTTACTATAGAAAAGGCAATCCCTGGCGTAATTAAAATTTGCGACAGTATAAAATTATTTTTTGAATAATTTACTATAGAAAAGGCAATCCCTGGCGTAATTAAAATTTGCGACAGTATAAAATTAGTTTTTGAATAATTTACTATAGAAAAGTCAATCCCTGGCGTAATTAAAATTTGCGACAGTATAAAATTAGTTTTTGAATAATTTACTATAGAAAAGTCAATCCCTGGCGCAATTAAAATTTGTGACAGTATAAAATTATTTTTTGAATAATTTACTATAGAAAAGTCAATCCCTGGCGCAATTAAAATTTGTGACAGTATAAAATTAGTTTTTGAATAATTTACTATAGAAAAGTCAATCCCTGGCGTAATTAAAATTTGTGACAGTTGAAAATTAGTTTTTGAATAATTTACTATAGAAAAGTCAATCCCTGGCGCAATTAAAATTTGTGACAGTATAAAATTATTTTTTGAATAATTTACTATAGAAAAGTCAATCCCTGGCGCAATTAAAATTTGTGACAGTATAAAATTAGTTTTTGAATAATTTACTATAGAAAAGTCAATCCCTGGCGTAATTAAAATTTGTGACAGTTGAAAATTAGTTTTTGAATAATTTACTATAGAAAAGTCAATCCCTGGCGCAATTAAAATTTGCGACAGTATAAAATTAGTTTTTGAATAATTTACTATAGAAAAGTCAATCCCTGGCGCAATTAAAATTTGTGACAGTATAAAATTATTTTTTGAATAATTTACTATAGAAAAGTCAATCCCTGGCGCAATTAAAATTTGTGACAGTATAAAATTATTTTTTGAATAATTTACTATAGAAAAGTCAATCCCTGGCGCAATTAAAATTTGTGACAGTTGAAAATTATTTTTTGAATAATTTACTATAGAAAAGGCAATCCCTGGGATATTTAAAATTTGCGACAGTATAAAATTATTTTTTGAATAATTTACTATAGAAAAGTCAATCCCTGGCGTAATTAAAATTTGTGACAGTATAAAATTAGTTTTTGAAAAATTTACTATAGAAAAGGCAATCCCTGGCGCAATTAAAATTTGTGACAGTTGAAAATTATTTTTTGAATAATTTACTATAGAAAAGGCAATCCCTGGGATATTTAAAATTTGCGACAGTATAAAATTAGTTTTTGAATAATTTACTATAGAAAAGTCAATCCCTGGCGCAATTAAAATTTGTGACAGTATAAAATTATTTTTTGAATAATTTACTATAGAAAAGGCAATCCCTGGGATATTTAAAATTTGCGACAGTATAAAATTAGTTTTTGAATAATTTACTATAGAAAAGGCAATCCCTGGCGTAATTAAAATTTGCGACAGTATAAAATTAGTTTTTGAATAATTTACTATAGAAAAGTCAATCCCTGGCGCAATTAAAATTTGTGACAGTATAAAATTATTTTTTGAATAATTTACTATAGAAAAGTCAATCCCTGGCGCAATTAAAATTTGTGACAGTATAAAATTATTTTTTGAATAATTTACTATAGAAAAGTCAATCCCTGGCGCACATAAAATTTGCGACAGTACAAAATTAGTTTTTGAATAATTTACTATAGAAAAGTCAATCCCTGGCGCAATTAAAATTTGTGACAGTATAAAATTATTTTTTGAAAAATTTACTATAGAAAAGGCAATCCCTGGCGCAATTAAAATTTGTGACAGTATAAAATTATTTTTTGAATAATTTACTATAGAAAAGGCAATCCCTGGGATATTTAAAATTTGCGACAGTATAAAATTAGTTTTTGAATAATTTACTATAGAAAAGTCAATCCCTGGGATATTTAAAATTTGCGACAGTATAAAATTATTTTTTGAAAAATTTACTATAGAAAAGGCAATCCCTGGCGCAATTAAAATTTGCGACAGTATAAAATTAGTTTTTGAATAATTTACTATAGAAAAGTCAATCCCTGGCGCAATTAAAATTTGTGACAGTTGAAAATTATTTTTTGAATAATTTACTATAGAAAAGGCAATCCCTGGGATATTTAAAATTTGCGACAGTATAAAATTAGTTTTTGAATAATTTACTATAGAAAAGTCAATCCCTGGCGCAATTAAAATTTGTGACAGTATAAAATTATTTTTTGAATAATTTACTATAGAAAAGGCAATCCCTGGGATATTTAAAATTTGCGACAGTATAAAATTAGTTTTTGAATAATTTACTATAGAAAAGGCAATCCCTGGCGTAATTAAAATTTGCGACAGTATAAAATTAGTTTTTGAATAATTTACTATAGAAAAGTCAATCCCTGGCGCAATTAAAATTTGTGACAGTATAAAATTATTTTTTGAATAATTTACTATAGAAAAGTCAATCCCTGGCGCAATTAAAATTTGTGACAGTATAAAATTATTTTTTGAATAATTTACTATAGAAAAGGCAATCCCTGGGATATTTAAAATTTGCGACAGTATAAAATTAGTTTTTGAATAATTTACTATAGAAAAGTCAATCCCTGGCGCAATTAAAATTTGTGACAGTATAAAATTAGTTTTTGAATAATTTACTATAGAAAAGGCAATCCCTGGCGCAATTAAAATTTGTGACAGTATAAAATTATTTTTTGAATAATTTACTATAGAAAAGGCAATCCCTGGGATATTTAAAATTTGCGACAGTATAAAATTAGTTTTTGAATAATTTACTATAGAAAAGTCAATCCCTGGCGTAATTAAAATTTGTGACAGTTGAAAATTATTTTTTGAATAATTTACTATAGAAAAGTCAATCCCTGGCGCAATTAAAATTTGTGACAGTATAAAATTAGTTTTTGAATAATTTACTATAGAAAAGGCAATCCCTGGCGCAATTAAAATTTGTGACAGTATAAAATTATTTTTTGAATAATTTACTATAGAAAAGGCAATCCCTGGGATATTTAAAATTTGCGACAGTATAAAATTAGTTTTTGAATAATTTACTATAGAAAAGTCAATCCCTGGCGTAATTAAAATTTGTGACAGTTGAAAATTATTTTTTGAATAATTTACTATAGAAAAGGCAATCCCTGGGATATTTAAAATTTGCGACAGTATAAAATTAGTTTTTGAATAATTTACTATAGAAAAGTCAATCCCTGGCGCAATTAAAATTTGTGACAGTATAAAATTATTTTTTGAATAATTTACTATAGAAAAGGCAATCCCTGGGATATTTAAAATTTGCGACAGTATAAAATTAGTTTTTGAATAATTTACTATAGAAAAGTCAATACCTGGCGCAATTAAAATTTGTGACAGTATAAAATTAGTTTTTGAATAATTTACTATAGAAAAGGCAATCCCTGGCGTAATTAAAATTTGCGACAGTATAAAATTATTTTTTGAATAATTTACTATAGAAAAGGCAATCCCTGGCGTAATTAAAATTTGCGACAGTATAAAATTAGTTTTTGAATAATTTACTATAGAAAAGGCAATCCCTGGCGTAATTAAAATTTGCGACAGTATAAAATTAGTTTTTGAATAATTTACTATAGAAAAGGCAATCCCTGGCGTAATTAAAATTTGCGACAGTATAAAATTATTTTTTGAATAATTTACTATAGAAAAGGCAATCCCTGGCGTAATTAAAATTTGCGACAGTATAAAATTATTTTTTGAATAATTTACTATAGAAAAGGCAATCCCTGGCGTAATTAAAATTTGTGACAGTATAAAATTAGTTTTTGAATAATTTACTATAGAAAAGTCAATCCCTGGCGTAATTAAAATTTGTGACAGTTGAAAATTAGTTTTTGAATAATTTACTATAGAAAAGGCAATCCCTGGCGCAATTAAAATTTGTGACAGTATAAAATTAGTTTTTGAATAATTTACTATAGAAAAGGCAATCCCTGGCGTAATTAAAATTTGCGACAGTATAAAATTATTTTTTGAATAATTTACTATAGAAAAGGCAATCCCTGGCGTAATTAAAATTTGCGACAGTATAAAATTAGTTTTTGAATAATTTACTATAGAAAAGGCAATCCCTGGCGTAATTAAAATTTGCGACAGTATAAAATTAGTTTTTGAATAATTTACTATAGAAAAGTCAATCCCTGGCGCAATTAAAATTTGTGACAGTATAAAATTAGTTTTTGAATAATTTACTATAGAAAAGGCAATCCCTGGCGTAATTAAAATTTGCGACAGTATAAAATTATTTTTTGAATAATTTACTATAGAAAAGGCAATCCCTGGCGTAATTAAAATTTGTGACAGTATAAAATTAGTTTTTGAATAATTTACTATAGAAAAGTCAATCCCTGGCGTAATTAAAACTTGTGACAGTTGAAAATTAGTTTTTGAATAATTTACTATAGAAAAGGCAATCCCTGGCGCAATTAAAATTTGTGACAGTTGAAAATTATTTTTTGAATAATTTACTATAGAAAAGTCAATCCCTGGCGCAATTAAAATTTGTGACAGTATAAAATTAGTTTTTGAATAATTTACTATAGAAAAGTCAATCCCTGGCGCAATTAAAATTTGTGACAGTATAAAATTAGTTTTTGAATAATTTACTATAGAAAAGGCAATCCCTGGGATATTTAAAATTTGCGACAGTATAAAATTAGTTTTTGAATAATTTACTATAGAAAAGTCAATCCCTGGCGCAATTAAAATTTGTGACAGTATAAAATTAGTTTTTGAATAATTTACTATAGAAAAGTCAATCCCTGGCGTAATTAAAATTTGTGACAGTTGAAAATTATTTTTTGAATAATTTACTATAGAAAAGTCAATCCCTGGCGCAATTAAAATTTGTGACAGTATAAAATTATTTTTTGAATAATTTACTATAGAAAAGTCAATCCCTGGCGTAATTAAAATTTGTGACAGTTGAAAATTATTTTTTGAAAAATTTACTATATAAAAGGCAATCCCTGGGATATTTAAAATTTGCGACAGTATAAAATTAGTTTTTGAATAATTTACTATAGAAAAGTCAATCCCTGGCGCAATTAAAATTTGTGACAGTATAAAATTAGTTTTTGAATAATTTACTATAGAAAAGTCAATCCCTGGCGTAATTAAAATTTGTGACAGTTGAAAATTATTTTTTGAATAATTTACTATAGAAAAGTCAATCCCTGGCGCAATTAAAATTTGTGACAGTATAAAATTAGTTTTTGAATAATTTACTATAGAAAAGTCAATCCCTGGCGCAATTAAAATTTGTGACAGTATAAAATTAGTTTTTGAATAATTTACTATAGAAAAGGCAATCCCTGGGATATTTAAAATTTGCGACAGTATAAAATTAGTTTTTGAATAATTTACTATAGAAAAGTCAATCCCTGGCGCAATTAAAATTTGTGACAGTATAAAATTAGTTTTTGAATAATTTACTATAGAAAAGTCAATCCCTGGCGTAATTAAAATTTGTGACAGTTGAAAATTATTTTTTGAATAATTTACTATAGAAAAGTCAATCCCTGGCGCAATTAAAATTTGTGACAGTATAAAATTATTTTTTGAATAATTTACTATAGAAAAGTCAATCCCTGGCGTAATTAAAATTTGTGACAGTTGAAAATTAGTTTTTGAATAATTTACTATAGAAAAGGCAATCCCTGGGATATTTAAAATTTGCGACAGTATAAAATTAGTTTTTGAATAATTTACTATAGAAAAGTCAATCCCTGGCGTAATTAAAATTTGTGACAGTTGAAAATTATTTTTTGAATAATTTACTATAGAAAAGTCAATCCCTGGCGCAATTAAAATTTGTGACAGTATAAAATTAGTTTTTGAATAATTTACTATAGAAAAGGCAATCCCTGGCGCAATTAAAATTTGTGACAGTATAAAATTATTTTTTGAATAATTTACTATAGAAAAGGCAATCCCTGGGATATTTAAAATTTGCGACAGTATAAAATTAGTTTTTGAATAATTTACTATAGAAAAGTCAATCCCTGGCGTAATTAAAATTTGTGACAGTTGAAAATTATTTTTTGAATAATTTACTATAGAAAAGGCAATCCCTGGGATATTTAAAATTTGCGACAGTATAAAATTAGTTTTTGAATAATTTACTATAGAAAAGTCAATCCCTGGCGCAATTAAAATTTGTGACAGTATAAAATTATTTTTTGAATAATTTACTATAGAAAAGGCAATCCCTGGGATATTTAAAATTTGCGACAGTATAAAATTAGTTTTTGAATAATTTACTATAGAAAAGTCAATCCCTGGCGCAATTAAAATTTGTGACAGTATAAAATTAGTTTTTGAATAATTTACTATAGAAAAGTCAATCCCTGGCGCAATTAAAATTTGTGACAGTTGAAAATTATTTTTTGAATAATTTACTATAGAAAAGTCAATCCCTGGCGTAATTAAAATTTGCGACAGTATAAAATTAGTTTTTGAATAATTTACTATAGAAAAGTCAATCCCTGGCGCAATTAAAATTTGTGACAGTATAAAATTAGTTTTGAATAATTTACTATAGAAAAGGCAATCCCTGGCGTAATTAAAATTTGCGACAGTATAAAATTATTTTTTGAATAATTTACTATAGAAAAGTCAATCCCTGGCGCAATTAAAATTTGTGACAGTATAAAATTAGTTTTTGAATAATTTACTATAGAAAAGGCAATCCCTGGCGCAATTAAAATTTGTGACAGTATAAAATTAGTTTTTGAATAATTTACTATAGAAAAGTCAATCCCTGGCGCAATTAAAATTTGTGACAGTTGAAAATTATTTTTTGAATAATTTACTATAGAAAAGTCAATCCCTGGCGCAATTAAAATTTGTGACAGTTGAAAATTATTTTTTGAAAAATTTACTATAGAAAAGGCAATCCCTGGCGCAATTAAAATTTGTGACAGTTGAAAATTATTTTTTGAATAATTTACTATAGAAAAGGCAATCCCTGGCGCAATTAAAATTTGTGACAGTTGAAAATTATTTTTTGAATAATTTACTATAGAAAATTCAATCCCTGGCGCAATTAAAATTTGTGACAGTATAAAATTATTTTTTGAAAAATTTACTATAGAAAAGTCAATCCCTGGCGCAATTAAAATTTGTGACAGTTGAAAATTATTTTTTGAATAATTTACTATAGAAAAGGCAATCCCTGGGATATTTAAAATTTGCGACAGTATAAAATTAGTTTTTGAATAATTTACTATAGAAAAGTCAATCCCTGGCGCAATTAAAATTTGTGACAGTATAAAATTATTTTTTGAATAATTTACTATAGAAAAGGCAATCCCTGGGATATTTAAAATTTGCGACAGTATAAAATTAGTTTTTGAATAATTTACTATAGAAAAGTCAATCCCTGGCGCAATTAAAATTTGTGACAGTATAAAATTAGTTTTTGAATAATTTACTATAGAAAAGGCAATCCCTGGCGTAATTAAAATTTGCGACAGTATAAAATTATTTTTTGAATAATTTACTATAGAAAAGGCAATCCCTGGCGTAATTAAAATTTGCGACAGTATAAAATTAGTTTTTGAATAATTTACTATAGAAAAGGCAATCCCTGGCGTAATTAAAATTTGCGACAGTATAAAATTAGTTTTTGAATAATTTACTATAGAAAAGTCAATCCCTGGCGCAATTAAAATTTGTGACAGTATAAAATTATTTTTTGAATAATTTACTATAGAAAAGTCAATCCCTGGCGCAATTAAAATTTGTGACAGTTGAAAATTATTTTTTGAAAAATTTACTATAGAAAAGGCAATCCCTGGCGCAATTAAAATTTGTGACAGTTGAAAATTATTTTTTGAATAATTTACTATAGAAAAGGCAATCCCTGGCGTAATTAAAATTTGCGACAGTATAAAATTAGTTTTTGAATAATTTACTATAGAAAAGGCAATCCCTGGGATATTTAAAATTTGCGACAGTATAAAATTAGTTTTTGAATAATTTACTATAGAAAAGTCAATCCCTGGCGCAATTAAAATTTGTGACAGTATAAAATTATTTTTTGAATAATTTACTATAGAAAAGGCAATCCCTGGGATATTTAAAATTTGCGACAGTATAAAATTAGTTTTTGAATAATTTACTATAGAAAAGTCAATCCCTGGCGTAATTAAAATTTGCGACAGTATAAAATTAGTTTTTGAATAATTTACTATAGAAAAGTCAATCCCTGGCGCAATTAAAATTTGTGACAGTATAAAATTAGTTTTTGAATAATTTACTATAGAAAAGTCAATCCCTGGCGCAATTAAAATTTGTGACAGTTGAAAATTATTTTTTGAATAATTTACTATAGAAAAGTCAATCCCTGGCGTAATTAAAATTTGCGACAGTATAAAATTAGTTTTTGAATAATTTACTATAGAAAAGTCAATCCCTGGCGCAATTAAAATTTGTGACAGTATAAAATTAGTTTTTGAATAATTTACTATAGAAAAGGCAATCCCTGGCGTAATTAAAATTTGCGACAGTATAAAATTATTTTTGAATAATTTACTATAGAAAAGTCAATCCCTGGCGCAATTAAAATTTGTGACAGTATAAAATTAGTTTTTGAATAATTTACTATAGAAAAGGCAATCCCTGGCGCAATTAAAATTTGTGACAGTTGAAAATTATTTTTTGAAAAATTTACTATAGAAAAGTCAATCCCTGGCGCAATTAAAATTTGTGACAGTATAAAATTAGTTTTTGAATAATTTACTATAGAAAAGTCAATCCCTGGCGTAATTAAAATTTGCGACAGTATAAAATTAGTTTTTGAATAATTTACTATAGAAAAGTCAATCCCTGGCGCAATTAAAATTTGTGACAGTATAAAATTAGTTTTTGAATAATTTACTATAGAAAAGTCAATCCCTGGCGCAATTAAAATTTGTGACAGTTGAAAATTATTTTTTGAATAATTTACTATAGAAAAGTCAATCCCTGGCGCAATTAAAATTTGTGACAGTTGAAAATTATTTTTTGAAAAATTTACTATAGAAAAGTCAATCCCTGGCGCAATTAAAATTTGTGACAGTTGAAAATTATTTTTTGAAAAATTTACTATAGAAAAGGCAATCCCTGGCGCAATTAAAATTTGTGACAGTTGAAAATTATTTTTTGAATAATTTACTATAGAAAAGGCAATCCCTGGCGCAATTAAAATTTGTGACAGTTGAAAATTATTTTTTGAATAATTTACTATAGAAAAGTCAATCCCTGGCGCAATTAAAATTTGTGACAGTATAAAATTATTTTTTGAATAATTTACTATAGAAAAGTCAATCCCTGGCGCAATTAAAATTTGTGACAGTTGAAAATTATTTTTTGAATAATTTACTATAGAAAAGGCAATCCCTGGGATATTTAAAATTTGCGACAGTATAAAATTATTTTTTGAATAATTTACTATAGAAAAGTCAATCCCTGGCGTAATTAAAATTTGTGACAGTATAAAATTAGTTTTTGAATAATTTACTATAGAAAAGTCAATCCCTGGCGCAATTAAAATTTGCGACAGTATAAAATTAGTTTTTGAATAATTTACTATAGAAAATCTCAATCCCTGGGATATTTAAAATTTGCGACAGTATAAAATTAGTTTTTGAATAATTTACTATAGAAAAGTCAATCCCTGGCGTAATTAAAATTTGTGACAGTTGAAAATTATTTTTTGAATAATTTACTATAGAAAAGGCAATCCCTGGGATATTTAAAATTTGCGACAGTATAAAATTAGTTTTTGAATAATTTACTATAGAAAAGTCAATCCCTGGCGCAATTAAAATTTGTGACAGTATAAAATTAGTTTTTGAATAATTTACTATAGAAAAGGCAATCCCTGGCGTAATTAAAATTTGCGACAGTATAAAATTATTTTTTGAATAATTTACTATAGAAAAGGCAATCCCTGGCGTAATTAAAATTTGCGACAGTATAAAATTAGTTTTTGAATAATTTACTATAGAAGAGGCAATCCCTGGCGTAATTAAAATTTGCGACAGTATAAAATTATTTTTTGAATAATTTACTATAGAAAAGGCAATCCCTGGGATATTTAAAATTTGCGACAGTATAAAATTAGTTTTTGAATAATTTACTATAGAAAAGTCAATCCCTGGCGCAATTAAAATTTGTGACAGTATAAAATTATTTTTTGAATAATTTACTATAGAAAAGTCAATCCCTGGCGCAATTAAAATTTGTGACAGTTGAAAATTATTTTTTGAATAATTTACTATAGAAAAGGCAATCCCTGGGATATTTAAAATTTGCGACAGTATAAAATTAGTTTTTGAATAATTTACTATAGAAAAGTCAATCCCTGGCGCAATTAAAATTTGTGACAGTATAAAATTATTTTTTGAATAATTTACTATAGAAAAGTCAATCCCTGGCGCAATTAAAATTTGTGACAGTTGAAAATTATTTTTTGAAAAATTTACTATAGAAAAGGCAATCCCTGGCGCAATTAAAATTTGTGACAGTTGAAAATTATTTTTTGAATAATTTACTATAGAAAAGGCAATCCCTGGCGTAATTAAAATTTGCGACAGTATAAAATTAGTTTTTGAATAATTTACTATAGAAAAGGCAATCCCTGGGATATTTAAAATTTGCGACAGTATAAAATTAGTTTTTGAATAATTTACTATAGAAAAGTCAATCCCTGGCGCAATTAAAATTTGTGACAGTATAAAATTATTTTTTGAATAATTTACTATAGAAAAGGCAATCCCTGGGATATTTAAAATTTGCGACAGTATAAAATTAGTTTTTGAATAATTTACTATAGAAAAGTCAATCCCTGGCGCAATTAAAATTTGTGACAGTATAAAATTAGTTTTTGAATAATTTACTATAGAAAAGTCAATCCCTGGCGTAATTAAAATTTGTGACAGTTGAAAATTAGTTTTTGAATAATTTACTATAGAAAAGTCAATCCCTGGCGCAATTAAAATTTGCGACAGTATAAAATTAGTTTTTGAATAATTTACTATAGAAAAGTCAATCCCTGGCGCAATTAAAATTTGTGACAGTATAAAATTATTTTTTGAATAATTTACTATAGAAAAGTCAATCCCTGGCGCAATTAAAATTTGTGACAGTATAAAATTATTTTTTGAATAATTTACTATAGAAAAGTCAATCCCTGGCGCAATTAAAATTTGTGACAGTTGAAAATTATTTTTTGAATAATTTACTATAGAAAAGGCAATCCCTGGGATATTTAAAATTTGCGACAGTATAAAATTATTTTTTGAATAATTTACTATAGAAAAGTCAATCCCTGGCGTAATTAAAATTTGTGACAGTATAAAATTAGTTTTTGAAAAATTTACTATAGAAAAGGCAATCCCTGGCGCAATTAAAATTTGTGACAGTTGAAAATTATTTTTTGAATAATTTACTATAGAAAAGGCAATCCCTGGGATATTTAAAATTTGCGACAGTATAAAATTAGTTTTTGAATAATTGACTATAGAAAAGTCAATCCCTGGCGCAATTAAAATTTGTGACAGTATAAAATTATTTTTTGAATAATTTACTATAGAAAAGTCAATCCCTGGCGCAATTAAAATTTGTGACAGTATAAAATTATTTTTTGAATAATTTACTATAGAAAAGTCAATCCCTGGCGCAATTAAAATTTGTGACAGTATAAAATTAGTTTTTGAATAATTTACTATAGAAAAGTCAATCCCTGGCGTAATTAAAATTTGTGACAGTTGAAAATTAGTTTTTGAATAATTTACTATAGAAAAGTCAATCCCTGGCGCAATTAAAATTTGTGACAGTATAAAATTATTTTTTGAATAATTTACTATAGAAAAGTCAATCCCTGGCGCAATTAAAATTTGTGACAGTATAAAATTAGTTTTTGAATAATTTACTATAGAAAAGTCAATCCCTGGCGTAATTAAAATTTGTGACAGTTGAAAATTAGTTTTTGAATAATTTACTATAGAAAAGTCAATCCCTGGCGCAATTAAAATTTGTGACAGTATAAAATTAGTTTTTGAATAATTTACTATAGAAAAGTCAATCCCTGGCGTAATTAAAATTTGCGACAGTATAAAATTAGTTTTTGAATAATTTACTATAGAAAAGTCAATCCCTGGCGCAATTAAAATTTGTGACAGTATAAAATTAGTTTTTGAATAATTTACTATAGAAAAGTCAATCCCTGGCGTAATTAAAATTTGCGACAGTATAAAATTAGTTTTTGAATAATTTACTATAGAAAAGTCAATCCCTGGCGTAATTAAAATTTGTGACAGTATAAAATTAGTTTTTGAAAAATTTACTATAGAAAAGGCAATCCCTGGCGCAATTAAAATTTGTGACAGTTGAAAATTATTTTTTGAAAAATTTGCTATAGAAAAGGCAATCCCTGGCGTAATTAAAATTTGTGACAGTTGAAAATTATTTTTTGAAAAATTTACTATATAAAAGGCAATCCCTGGGATATTTAAAATTTGCGACAGTATAAAATTAGTTTTTGAATAATTTACTATAGAAAAGTCAATCCCTGGCGCAATTAAAATTTGTGACAGTATAAAATTATTTTTTGAATAATTTACTATAGAAAAGTCAATCCCTGGCGCAATTAAAATTTGTCACAGTTGAAAATTATTTTTTGAATAATTTACTATAGAAAAGGCAATCCCTGGGATATTTAAAATTTGCGACAGTATAAAATTAGTTTTTGAATAATTTACTATAGAAAAGTCAATCCCTGGCGCAATTAAAATTTGTGACAGTATAAAATTAGTTTTTGAATAATTTACTATAGAAAAGTCAATCCCTGGCGCAATTAAAATTTGTGACAGTTGAAAATTATTTTTTGAAAAATTTACTATAGAAAAGGCAATCCCTGGCGCAATTAAAATTTGTGACAGTTGAAAATTATTTTTTGAAAAATTTACTATAGAAAAGGCAATCCCTGGCGTAATTAAAATTTGTGACAGTTGAAAATAATTTTTTGAAAAATTTACTATATAAAAGGCAATCCCTGGGATATTTAAAATTTGCGACAGTATAAAATTAGTTTTTGAATAATTTACTATAGAAAAGTCAATCCCTGGCGCAATTAAAATTTGTGACAGTATAAAATTATTTTTTGAATAATTTACTATAGAAAAGTCAATCCCTGGCGCAATTAAAATTTGTGACAGTTGAAAATTATTTTTTGAATAATTTACTATAGAAAAGGCAATCCCTGGGATATTTAAAATTTGCGACAGTATAAAATTAGTTTTTTGAATAATTTACTATAGAAAAGTCAATCCCTGGCGCAATTAAAATTTGTGACAGTATAAAATTAGTTTTTGAATAATTTACTATAGAAAAGTCAATCCCTGGCGTAATTAAAATTTGTGACAGTTGAAAATTATTTTTTGAATAATTTACTATAGAAAAGTCAATCCCTGGCGTAATTAAAATTTGTGACAGTTGAAAATTATTTTTTGAATAATTTACTATAGAAAAGTCAATCCCTGGCGCAATTAAAATTTGTGACAGTATAAAATTAGTTTTTGAATAATTTACTATAGAAAAGTCAATCCCTGGCGTAATTAAAATTTGTGACAGTTGAAAATTATTTTTTGAATAATTTACTATAGAAAAGTCAATCCCTGGCGCAATTAAAATTTGTGACAGTATAAAATTATTTTTTGAATAATTTACTATAGAAAAGTCAATCCCTGGCGCAATTAAAATTTGTGACAGTATAAAATTATTTTTTGAATAATTTACTATAGAAAAGTCAATCCCTGGCGCAATTAAAATTTGTGACAGTATAAAATTATTTTTTGAATAATTTACTATAGAAAAGTCAATCCCTGGCGCAATTAAAATTTGTGACAGTTGAAAATTATTTTTTGAATAATTTACTATAGAAAAGGCAATCCCTGGGATATTTAAAATTTGCGACAGTATAAAATTAGTTTTTGAATAATTTACTATAGAAAAGTCAATCCCTGGCGCAATTAAAATTTGTGACAGTATAAAATTAGTTTTTGAATAATTTACTATAGAAAAGTCAATCCCTGGCGCAATTAAAATTTGTGACAGTATAAAATTAGTTTTTGAATAATTTACTATAGAAAAGGCAATCCCTGGCGCAATTAAAATTTGTGATAGTTGAAAATTATTTTTGAATAATTTACTATAGAAAAGGCAATCCCTGGCGCACATAAAATTTGTGACAGTATAAAATTAGTTTTTGAATAATTTACTATAGAAAAGTCAATCCCTGGGATATTTAAAATTTGCGACAGTATAAAATTAGTTTTTGAATAATTTACTATAGAAAAGTCAATCCCTGGCGCAATTAAAATTTGTGACAGTTGAAAATTATTTTTTGAAAAATTTACTATAGAAAAGGCAATTCCTGGCGTAATTAAAATTTGCGACAGTATAAAATTAGTTTTTGAATAATTTACTATAGAAAAGGCAATCCCTGGCGCAATTAAAATTTGTGACAGTTGAAAATTAGTTTTTGAATAATTTACTATAGAAAAGGCAATCCCTGGGATATTTAAAATTTGCGACAGTATAAAATTAGTTTTTGAATAATTTACTATAGAAAAGTCAATCCCTGGCGCAATTAAAATTTGTGACAGTATAAAATTAGTTTTTGAATAATTTACTATAGAAAAGTCAATCCCTGGCGTAATTAAAATTTGTGACAGTTGAAAATTAGTTTTTGAATAATTTACTATAGAAAAGTCAATCCCTGGCGCAATTAAAATTTGTGACAGTATAAAATTAGTTTTTGAATAATTTACTATAGAAAAGTCAATCCCTGGCGTAATTAAAATTTGCGACAGTATAAAATTAGTTTTTGAATAATTTACTATAGAAAAGTCAATCCCTGGCGCAATTAAAATTTGTGACAGTATAAAATTAGTTTTTGAATAATTTACTATAGAAAAGTCAATCCCTGGCGTAATTAAAATTTGCGACAGTATAAAATTAGTTTTTGAATAATTTACTATAGAAAAGGTCAATCCCTGGCGCAATTAAAATTTGTGACAGTATAAAATTAGTTTTTGAAAAATTTACTATAGAAAAGGCAATCCCTGGCGCAATTAAAATTTGTGACAGTTGAAAATTATTTTTTGAAAAATTTACTATAGAAAAGGCAATCCCTGGCGTAATTAAAATTTGTGACAGTTGAAAATTATTTTTTGAAAAATTTACTATATAAAAGGCAATCCCTGGGATATTTAAAATTTGCGACAGTATAAAATTAGTTTTTGAATAATTTACTATAGAAAAGTCAATCCCTGGCGCAATTAAAATTTGTGACAGTATAAAATTATTTTTTGAATAATTTACTATAGAAAAGTCAATCCCTGGCGCAATTAAAATTTGTGACAGTTGAAAATTATTTTTTGAATAATTTACTATAGAAAAGGCAATCCCTGGGATATTTAAAATTTGCGACAGTATAAAATTAGTTTTTGAATAATTTACTATAGAAAAGTCAATCCCTGGCGCAATTAAAATTTGTGACAGTATAAAATTAGTTTTTGAATAATTTACTATAGAAAAGTCAATCCCTGGCGCAATTAAAATTTGTGACAGTTGAAAATTATTTTTTGAAAAATTTACTATAGAAAAGGCAATCCCTGGCGCAATTAAAATTTGTGACAGTTGAAAATTATTTTTTGAATAATTTACTATAGAAAAGGCAATCCCTGGCGCAATTAAAATTTGTGACAGTTGAAAATTATTTTTTGAATAATTTACTATAGAAAAGGCAATCCCTGGCGTAATTAAAATTTGCGACAGTATAAAATTATTTTTTGAAAAATTTACTATAGAAAAGGCAATCCCTGGCGTAATTAAAATTTGTGACAGTATAAAATTAGTTTTTGAATAATTTACTATAGAAAAGGCAATCCCTGGCGTAATTAAAATTTGCGACAGTATAAAATTATTTTTTGAATAATTTACTATAGAAAAGGCAATCCCTGGCGTAATTAAAATTTGCGACAGTATAAAATTAGTTTTTGAATAATTTACTATAGAAAAGGCAATCCCTGGCGTAATTAAAATTTGTGACAGTATAAAATTATTTTTTGAATAATTTACTATAGAAAAGTCAATCCCTGGCGTAATTAAAATTTGTGACAGTTGAAAATTATTTTTTGAATAATTTACTATAGAAAAGTCAATCCCTGGCGTAATTAAAATTTGTGACAGTATAAAATTAGTTTTTGAATAATTTACTATAGAAAAGTCAATCCCTGGCGCAATTAAAATTTGTGACAGTATAAAATTAGTTTTTGAAACATTTACTATAGAAAAGGCAATCCCTGGCGTAATTAAAATTTGCGACAGTATAAAATTATTTTTTGAATAATTTACTATAGAAAAGGCAATCCCTGGCGTAATTAAAATTTGCGACAGTATAAAATTAGTTTTTGAATAATTTACTATAGAAAAGTCAATCCCTGGCGCAATTAAAATTTGTGACAGTATAAAATTATTTTTTGAATAATTTACTATAGAAAAGTCAATCCCTGGCGCAATTAAAATTTGTGACAGTTGAAAATTATTTTTTGAATAATTTACTATAGAAAAGTCAATCCCTGGCGTAATTAAAATTTGCGACAGTATAAAATTAGTTTTTGAATAATTTACTATAGAAAAGTCAATCCCTGGCGCAATTAAAATTTGTGACAGTATAAAATTAGTTTTTGAAAAATTTACTATAGAAAAGGCAATCCCTGGCGTAATTAAAATTTGCGACAGTATAAAATTAGTTTTTGAATAATTTACTATAGAAAAGGCAATCCCTGGCGCAATTAAAATTTGTGACAGTTGAAAATTATTTTTTGAATAATTTACTATAGAAAAGTCAATCCCTGGCGCAATTAAAATTTGTGACAGTATAAAATTAGTTTTTGAAAAATTTACTATAGAAAAGGCAATCCCTGGCGTAATTAAAATTTGCGACAGTATAAAATTATTTTTTGAAAAATTTACTATAGAAAAGGCAATCCCTGGCGTAATTAAAATTTGTGACAGTATAAAATTAGTTTTTGAATAATTTACTATAGAAAAGGCAATCCCTGGCGTAATTAAAATTTGCGACAGTATAAAATTATTTTTTGAATAATTTACTATAGAAAAGGCAATCCCTGGCGTAATTAAAATTTGCGACAGTATAAAATTAGTTTTTGAATAATTTACTATAGAAAAGGCAATCCCTGGCGTAATTAAAATTTGTGACAGTATAAAATTATTTTTTGAATAATTTACTATAGAAAAGTCAATCCCTGGCGTAATTAAAATTTGTGACAGTTGAAAATTATTTTTTGAATAATTTACTATAGAAAAGTCAATCCCTGGCGTAATTAAAATTTGTGACAGTATAAAATTAGTTTTTGAAAAATTTACTATAGAAAAGGCAATCCCTGGCGCAATTAAAATTTGTGACAGTTGAAAATTATTTTTTGAATAATTTACTATAGAAAAGGCAATCCCTGGGATATTTAAAATTTGCGACAGTATAAAATTAGTTTTTGAATAATTTACTATAGAAAAGTCAATCCCTGGCGCAATTAAAATTTGTGACAGTATAAAATTAGTTTTTGAATAATTTACTATAGAAAAGGCAATCCCTGGCGTAATTAAAATTTGCGACAGTATAAAATTATTTTTTGAATAATTTACTATAGAAAAGGCAATCCCTGGCGCAATTAAAATTTGTGACAGTTGAAAATTATTTTTTGAATAATTTACTATAGAAAAGGCAATCCCTGGCGCAATTAAAATTTGTGACAGTTGAAAATTATTTTTTGAATAATTTACTATAGAAAAGGCAATCCCTGGCGTAATTAAAATTTGCGACAGTATAAAATTATTTTTTGAAAAATTTACTATAGAAAAGGCAATCCCTGGCGTAATTAAAATTTGTGACAGTATAAAATTAGTTTTTGAATAATTTACTATAGAAAAGGCAATCCCTGGCGTAATTAAAATTTGCGACAGTATAAAATTATTTTTTGAATAATTTACTATAGAAAAGGCAATCCCTGGCGTAATTAAAATTTGCGACAGTATAAAATTAGTTTTTGAATAATTTACTATAGAAAAGGCAATCCCTGGCGTAATTAAAATTTGTGACAGTATAAAATTATTTTTTGAATAATTTACTATAGAAAAGTCAATCCCTGGCGTAATTAAAATTTGTGACAGTTGAAAATTATTTTTTGAATAATTTACTATAGAAAAGTCAATCCCTGGCGTAATTAAAATTTGTGACAGTATAAAATTAGTTTTTGAATAATTTACTATAGAAAAGTCAATCCCTGGCGCAATTAAAATTTGTGACAGTATAAAATTAGTTTTTGAAAAATTTACTATAGAAAAGGCAATCCCTGGCGTAATTAAAATTTGCGACAGTATAAAATTATTTTTTGAATAATTTACTATAGAAAAGGCAATCCCTGGCGTAATTAAAATTTGCGACAGTATAAAATTAGTTTTTGAATAATTTACTATAGAAAAGTCAATCCCTGGCGCAATTAAAATTTGTGACAGTATAAAATTAGTTTTTGAAAAATTTACTATAGAAAAGGCAATCCCTGGCGTAATTAAAATTTGCGACAGTATAAAATTAGTTTTTGAATAATTTACTATAGAAAAGGCAATCCCTGGCGCAATTAAAATTTGTGACAGTTGAAAATTATTTTTTGAATAATTTACTATAGAAAAGTCAATCCCTGGCGCAATTAAAATTTGTGACAGTATAAAATTAGTTTTTGAAAAATTTACTATAGAAAAGGCAATCCCTGGCGTAATTAAAATTTGCGACAGTATAAAATTATTTTTTGAAAAATTTACTATAGAAAAGGCAATCCCTGGCGTAATTAAAATTTGTGACAGTATAAAATTAGTTTTTGAATAATTTACTATAGAAAAGGCAATCCCTGGCGTAATTAAAATTTGCGACAGTATAAAATTATTTTTTGAATAATTTACTATAGAAAAGGCAATCCCTGGCGTAATTAAAATTTGCGACAGTATAAAATTAGTTTTTGAATAATTTACTATAGAAAAGGCAATCCCTGGCGTAATTAAAATTTGTGACAGTATAAAATTATTTTTTGAATAATTTACTATAGAAAAGTCAATCCCTGGCGTAATTAAAATTTGTGACAGTTGAAAATTATTTTTTGAATAATTTACTATAGAAAAGTCAATCCCTGGCGTAATTAAAATTTGTGACAGTATAAAATTAGTTTTTGAAAAATTTACTATAGAAAAGGCAATCCCTGGCGCAATTAAAATTTGTGACAGTTGAAAATTATTTTTTGAATAATTTACTATAGAAAAGGCAATCCCTGGGATATTTAAAATTTGCGACAGTATAAAATTAGTTTTTGAATAATTTACTATAGAAAAGTCAATCCCTGGGATATTTAAAATTTGCGACAGTATAAAATTAGTTTTTGAATAATTTACTATAGAAAAGTCAATCCCTGGCGCAATTAAAATTTGTGACAGTATAAAATTATTTTTTGAATAATTTACTATAGAAAAGTCAATCCCTGGCGTAATTAAAATTTGTGACAGTTGAAAATTATTTTTTGAATAATTTACTATAGAAAAGTCAATCCCTGGCGTAATTAAAATTTGTGACAGTATAAAATTAGTTTTTGAAAAATTTACTATAGAAAAGGCAATCCCTGGCGCAATTAAAATTTGTGACAGTTGAAAATTATTTTTTGAATAATTTACTATAGAAAAGGCAATCCCTGGGATATTTAAAATTTGCGACAGTATAAAATTAGTTTTTGAATAATTTACTATAGAAAAGTCAATCCCTGGCGCAATTAAAATTTGTGACAGTATAAAATTAGTTTTTGAAAAATTTACTATAGAAAAGGCAATCCCTGGCGCAATTAAAATTTGTGACAGTTGAAAATTAGTTTTTGAATAATTTACTATAGAAAAGTCAATCCCTGGCGTAATTAAAATTTGTGACAGTATAAAATTAGTTTTTGAAAAATTTACTATAGAAAAGGCAATCCCTGGGATATTTAAAATTTGTGACAGTATATAATTATTTTTTGAATAATTTACTATAGAAAAGTCAATCCCTGGCGCAATTAAAATTTGTGACAGTATAAAATTAGTTTTTGAAAAATTTACTATAGAAAAGTCAATCCCTGGCGTAATTAAAATTTGTGACAGTATAAAATTAGTTTTTGAAAAATTTACTATAGAAAAGGCAATCCCTGGCGCAATTAAAATTTGTGACAGTTGAAAATTAGTTTTTGAATAATTTACTATAGAAAAGTCAATCCCTGGCGTAATTAAAATTTGTGACAGTATAAAATTAGTTTTTGAAAAATTTACTATAGAAAAGGCAATCCCTGGGATATTTAAAATTTGTGACAGTATAAAATTATTTTTTGAATAATTTACTATAGAAAAGTCAATCCCTGGCGCAATTAAAATTTGTGACAGTTGAAAATTATTTTTTGAATAATTTACTATAGAAAAGGCAATCCCTGGCGTAATTAAAATTTGCGACAGTATAAAATTATTTTTTGAAAAATTTACTATAGAAAAGGCAATCCTGGCGTAATTAAAATTTGTGACAGTATAAAATTAGTTTTTGAATAATTTACTATAGAAAAGGCAATCCCTGGCGCAATTAAAATTTGCGACAGTTGAAAATTAGTTTTTGAATAATTTACTATAGAAAAGGCAATCCCTGGCGTAATTAAAATTTGCGACAGTATAAAATTAGTTTTTGAATAATTTACTATAGAAAAGGCAATCCCTGGCGTAATTAAAATTTGTGACAGTATAAAATTATTTTTTGAATAATTTACTATAGAAAAGTCAATCCCTGGCGTAATTAAAATTTGTGACAGTTGAAAATTATTTTTTGAATAATTTACTATAGAAAAGTCAATCCCTGGCGCAATTAAAATTTGCGACAGTATAAAATTAGTTTTTGAAAAATTTACTATAGAAAAGTCAATCCCTGGCGCAATTAAAATTTGTGACAGTTGAAAATTATTTTTTGAATAATTTACTATAGAAAAGGCAATCCCTGGCGTAATTAAAATTTGCGACAGTATAAAATTATTTTTTGAAAAATTTACTATAGAAAAGGCAATCCCTGGCGTAATTAAAATTTGTGACAGTATAAAATTAGTTTTTGAATAATTTACTATAGAAAAGGCAATCCCTGGCGCAATTAAAATTTGCGACAGTTGAAAATTAGTTTTTGAATAATTTACTATAGAAAAGGCAATCCCTGGCGTAATTAAAATTTGCGACAGTATAAAATTAGTTTTTGAATAATTTACTATAGAAAAGGCAATCCCTGGCGTAATTAAAATTTGTGACAGTATAAAATTATTTTTTGAATAATTTACTATAGAAAAGTCAATCCCTGGCGCAATTAAAATTTGTGACAGTTGAAAATTATTTTTTGAATAATTTACTATAGAAAAGGCAATCCCTGGGATATTTAAAATTTGCGACAGTATAAAATTAGTTTTTGAATAATTTACTATAGAAAAGTCAATCCCTGGGATATTTAAAATTTGCGACAGTATAAAATTAGTTTTTGAATAATTTACTATAGAAAAGTCAATCCCTGGCGCAATTAAAATTTGTGACAGTATAAAATTAGTTTTTGAATAATTTACTATAGAAAAGGCAATCCCTGGCGCAATTAAAATTTGTGACAGTTGAAAATTATTTTTTGAATAATTTACTATAGAAAAGGCAATCCCTGGGATATTTAAAATTTGCGACAGTATAAAATTATTTTTTGAATAATTTACTATAGAAAAGTCAATCCCTGGCGCAATTAAAATTTGTGACAGTATAAAATTAGTTTTTGAATAATTTACTATAGAAAAGTCAATCCCTGGCGCAATTAAAATTTGCGACAGTATAAAATTAGTTTTTGAAAAATTTACTATAGAAAAGTCAATCCCTGGCGCAATTAAAATTTGTGACAGTTGAAAATTATTTTTTGAATAATTTACTATAGAAAAGGCAATCCCTGGCGTAATTAAAATTTGCGACAGTATAAAATTATTTTTTGAAAAATTTACTATAGAAAAGGCAATCCCTGGCGTAATTAAAATTTGTGACAGTATAAAATTAGTTTTTGAATAATTTACTATAGAAAAGGCAATCCCTGGCGCAATTAAAATTTGCGACAGTTGAAAATTAGTTTTTGAATAATTTACTATAGAAAAGGCAATCCCTGGCGTAATTAAAATTTGCGACAGTATAAAATTAGTTTTTGAATAATTTACTATAGAAAAGGCAATCCCTGGCGTAATTAAAATTTGTGACAGTATAAAATTATTTTTTGAATAATTTACTATAGAAAAGTCAATCCCTGGCGTAATTAAAATTTGTGACAGTTGAAAATTATTTTTTGAATAATTTACTATAGAAAAGTCAATCCCTGGCGTAATTAAAATTTGTGACAGTATAAAATTAGTTTTTGAAAAATTTACTATAGAAAAGGCAATCCCTGGCGCAATTAAAATTTGTGACAGTTGAAAATTAGTTTTTGAATAATTTACTATAGAAAAGTCAATCCCTGGCGTAATTAAAATTTGTGACAGTATAAAATTAGTTTTTGAAAAATTTACTATAGAAAAGGCAATCCCTGGGATATTTAAAATTTGTGACAGTATAAAATTATTTTTTGAATAATTTACTATAGAAAAGTCAATCCCTGGCGCAATTAAAATTTGTGACAGTTGAAAATTATTTTTTGAAAAATTTACTATAGAAAAGGCAATCCCTGGCGCAATTAAAATTTGTGACAGTTGAAAATTATTTTTTGAATAATTTACTATAGAAAAGGCAATCCCTGGCGTAATTAAAATTTGTGACAGTATAAAATTAGTTTTTGAAAAATTTACTATAGAAAAGTCAATCCCTGGCGTAATTAAAATTTGCGACAGTATAAAATTATTTTTTGAATAATTTACTATAGAAAAGGCAATCCCTGGGATATTTAAAATTTGCGACAGTATAAAATTAGTTTTTGAATAATTTACTATAGAAAAGGCAATCCCTGGGATATTTAAAATTTGTGACAGTATAAAATTATTTTTTGAATAATTTACTATAGAAAAGTCAATCCCTGGCGCAATTAAAATTTGTGACAGTTGAAAATTATTTTTTGAAAAATTTACTATAGAAAAGGCAATCCCTGGCGCAATTAAAATTTGTGACAGTTGAAAATTATTTTTTGAATAATTTACTATAGAAAAGGCAATCCCTGGGATATTTAAAATTTGCGACAGTATAAAATTAGTTTTTGAATAATTTACTATAGAAAAGTCAATCCCTGGCGCAATTAAAATTTGTGACAGTATAAAATTAGTTTTTGAATAATTTACTATAGAAAAGGCAATCCCTGGCGCAATTAAAATTTGTGACAGTTGAAAATTATTTTTTGAATAATTTACTATAGAAAAGGCAATCCCTGGGATATTTAAAATTTGCGACAGTATAAAATTATTTTTTGAATAATTTACTATAGAAAAGGCAATCCCTGGGATATTTAAAATTTGCGACAGTATAAAATTAGTTTTTGAATAATTTACTATAGAAAAGGCAATCCCTGGGGATATTTAAAATTTGTGACAGTATAAAATTATTTTTTGAATAATTTACTATAGAAAAGTCAATCCCTGGCGCAATTAAAATTTGTGACAGTTGAAAATTATTTTTTGAAAAATTTACTATAGAAAAGGCAATCCCTGGCGCAATTAAAATTTGTGACAGTTGAAAATTATTTTTTGAATAATTTACTATAGAAAAGGCAATCCCTGGGATATTTAAAATTTGCGACAGTATAAAATTAGTTTTTGAATAATTTACTATAGAAAAGTCAATCCCTGGCGCAATTAAAATTTGTAACAGTATAAAATTAGTTTTTGAATAATTTACTATAGAAAAGGCAATCCCTGGCGCAATTAAAATTTGTGACAGTTGAAAATTATTTTTTGAATAATTTACTATAGAAAAGGCAATCCCTGGGATATTTAAAATTTGCGACAGTATAAAATTATTTTTTGAATAATTTACTATAGAAAAGTCAATCCCTGGCGCAATTAAAATTTGTGACAGTATAAAATTAGTTTTTGAATAATTTACTATAGAAAAGTCAATCCCTGGCGCAATTAAAATTTGCGACAGTATAAAATTAGTTTTTGAAAAATTTACTATAGAAAAGTCAATCCCTGGCGCAATTAAAATTTGTGACAGTTGAAAATTATTTTTTGAATAATTTACTATAGAAAAGGCAATCCCTGGCGTAATTAAAATTTGCGACAGTATAAAATTATTTTTTGAAAAATTTACTATAGAAAAGGCAATCCCTGGCGTAATTAAAATTTGTGACAGTATAAAATTAGTTTTTGAATAATTTACTATAGAAAAGGCAATCCCTGGCGCAATTAAAATTTGCGACAGTTGAAAATTAGTTTTTGAATAATTTACTATAGAAAAGGCAATCCCTGGCGTAATTAAAATTTGCGACAGTATAAAATTAGTTTTTGAATAATTTACTATAGAAAAGGCAATCCCTGGCGTAATTAAAATTTGTGACAGTATAAAATTATTTTTTGAATAATTTACTATAGAAAAGGCAATCCCTGGGATATTTAAAATTTGCGACAGTATAAAATTAGTTTTTGAATAATTTACTATAGAAAAGTCAATCCCTGGGATATTTAAAATTTGCGACAGTATAAAATTAGTTTTTGAATAATTTACTATAGAAAAGTCAATCCCTGGCGCAATTAAAATTTGTGACAGTATAAAATTAGTTTTTGAATAATTTACTATAGAAAAGGCAATCCCTGGCGCAATTAAAATTTGTGACAGTTGAAAATTATTTTTTGAATAATTTACTATAGAAAAGGCAATCCCTGGGATATTTAAAATTTGCGACAGTATAAAATTATTTTTTGAATAATTTACTATAGAAAAGTCAATCCCTGGCGCAATTAAAATTTGTGACAGTATAAAATTAGTTTTTGAATAATTTACTATAGAAAAGTCAATCCCTGGCGCAATTAAAATTTGCGACAGTATAAAATTAGTTTTTGAAAAATTTACTATAGAAAAGTCAATCCCTGGCGCAATTAAAATTTGTGACAGTTGAAAATTATTTTTTGAATAATTTACTATAGAAAAGGCAATCCCTGGCGTAATTAAAATTTGCGACAGTATAAAATTATTTTTTGAAAAATTTACTATAGAAAAGGCAATCCCTGGCGTAATTAAAATTTGTGACAGTATAAAATTAGTTTTTGAATAATTTACTATAGAAAAGGCAATCCCTGGCGCAATTAAAATTTGCGACAGTTGAAAATTAGTTTTTGAATAATTTACTATAGAAAAGGCAATCCCTGGCGTAATTAAAATTTGCGACAGTATAAAATTAGTTTTTGAATAATTTACTATAGAAAAGGCAATCCCTGGCGTAATTAAAATTTGTGACAGTATAAAATTATTTTTTGAATAATTTACTATAGAAAAGTCAATCCCTGGCGTAATTAAAATTTGTGACAGTTGAAAATTATTTTTTGAATAATTTACTATAGAAAAGTCAATCCCTGGCGTAATTAAAATTTGTGACAGTATAAAATTAGTTTTTGAAAAATTTACTATAGAAAAGGCAATCCCTGGCGCAATTAAAATTTGTGACAGTTGAAAATTAGTTTTTGAATAATTTACTATAGAAAAGTCAATCCCTGGCGTAATTAAAATTTGTGACAGTATAAAATTAGTTTTTGAAAAATTTACTATAGAAAAGGCAATCCCTGGGATATTTAAAATTTGTGACAGTATAAAATTATTTTTTGAATAATTTACTATAGAAAAGTCAATCCCTGGCGCAATTAAAATTTGTGACAGTTGAAAATTATTTTTTGAAAAATTTACTATAGAAAAGGCAATCCCTGGCGCAATTAAAATTTGTGACAGTTGAAAATTATTTTTTGAATAATTTACTATAGAAAAGGCAATCCCTGGCGTAATTAAAATTTGTGACAGTATAAAATTAGTTTTTGAAAAATTTACTATAGAAAAGTCAATCCCTGGCGTAATTAAAATTTGCGACAGTATAAAATTATTTTTTGAATAATTTACTATAGAAAAGGCAATCCCTGGGATATTTAAAATTTGCGACAGTATAAAATTAGTTTTTGAATAATTTACTATAGAAAAGGCAATCCCTGGGATATTTAAAATTTGTGACAGTATAAAATTATTTTTTGAATAATTTACTATAGAAAAGTCAATCCCTGGCGCAATTAAAATTTGTGACAGTTGAAAATTATTTTTTGAAAAATTTACTATAGAAAAGGCAATCCCTGGCGCAATTAAAATTTGTGACAGTTGAAAATTATTTTTTGAATAATTTACTATAGAAAAGGCAATCCCTGGGATATTTAAAATTTGCGACAGTATAAAATTAGTTTTTGAATAATTTACTATAGAAAAGTCAATCCCTGGCGCAATTAAAATTTGTGACAGTTGAAAATTATTTTTTGAATAATTTACTATAGAAAAGGCAATCCCTGGGATATTTAAAATTTGCGACAGTATAAAATTAGTTTTTGAATAATTTACTATAGAAAAGGCAATCCCTGGCGTAATTAAAATTTGCGACAGTATAAAATTATTTTTTGAATAATTTACTATAGAAAAGTCAATCCCTGGCGTAATTAAAATTTGTGACAGTATAAAATTAGTTTTTGAATAATTTACTATAGAAAAGTCAATCCCTGGGATATTTAAAATTTGCGACAGTATAAAATTAGTTTTTGAATAATTTACTATAGAAAAGTCAATCCCTGGCGCAATTAAAATTTGTGACAGTATAAAATTAGTTTTTGAATAATTTACTATAGAAAAGGCAATCCCTGGCGCAATTAAAATTTGTGACAGTTGAAAATTATTTTTTGAATAATTTACTATAGAAAAGGCAATCCCTGGGATATTTAAAATTTGCGACAGTATAAAATTATTTTTTGAATAATTTACTATAGAAAAGGCAATCCCTGGGATATTTAAAATTTGTGACAGTATAAAATTATTTTTTGAATAATTTACTATAGAAAAGGCAATCCCTGGCGTAATTAAAATTTGCGACAGTATAAAATTAGTTTTTGAATAATTTACTATAGAAAAGGCAATCCCTGGCGCAATTAAAATTTGTGACAGTTGAAAATTATTTTTTGAATAATTTACTATAGAAAAGGCAATCCCTGGCGCAATTAAAATTTGTGACAGTATAAAATTAGTTTTTGAATAATTTACTATAGAAAAGTCAATCCCTGGCGCAATTAAAATTTGCGACAGTATAAAATTAGTTTTTGAATAATTTACTATAGAAAAGGCAATCCCTGGCGCAATTAAAATTTGCGACAGTATAAAATTAGTTTTTGAAAAATTTACTATAGAAAAGTCAATCCCTGGCGCAATTAAAATTTGTGACAGTTGAAAATTATTTTTTGAATAATTTACTATAGAAAAGGCAATCCCTGGCGTAATTAAAATTTGTGACAGTATAAAATTAGTTTTTGAATAATTTACTATAGAAAAGTCAATCCCTGGCGTAATTAAAATTTGTGACAGTTGAAAATTAGTTTTTGAATAATTTACTATAGAAAAGGCAATCCCTGGCGCAATTAAAATTTGTGACAGTTGAAAATTATTTTTTGAATAATTTACTATAGAAAAGTCAATCCCTGGCGCAATTAAAATTTGTGACAGTATAAAATTAGTTTTTGAAAAATTTACTATAGAAAAGGCAATCCCTGGCGCAATTAAAATTTGTGACAGTTGAAAATTATTTTTTGAATAATTTACTATAGAAAAGGCAATCCCTGGGATATTTAAAATTTGCGACAGTATAAAATTAGTTTTTGAATAATTTACTATAGAAAAGTCAATCCCTGGCGCAATTAAAATTTGTGACAGTATAAAATTATTTTTTGAATAATTTACTATAGCAATAGGCAATCCCTGGGATATTTAAAATTTGCGACAGTATAAAATTAGTTTTTGAATAATTTACTATAGAAAAGGCAATCCCTGGCGTAATTAAAATTTGCGACAGTATAAAATTAGTTTTTGAATAATTTACTATAGAAAAGGCAATCCCTGGCGTAATTAAAATTTGCGACAGTTGAAAATTAGTTTTTGAATAATTTACTATAGAAAAGTCAATCCCTGGCGCAATTAAAATTTGTGACAGTATAAAATTATTTTTTGAATAATTTACTATAGAAAAGTCAATCCCTGGCGCAATTAAAATTTGTGACAGTTGAAAATTATTTTTTGAATAATTTACTATAGAAAAGGCAATCCTGGGATATTTAAAATTTGCGACAGTATAAAATTATTTTTTGAATAATTTACTATAGAAAAGTCAATCCCTGGCGTAATTAAAATTTGTGACAGTATAAAATTAGTTTTTGAATAATTTACTATAGAAAAGTCAATCCCTGGCGCAATTAAAATTTGTGACAGTATAAAATTAGTTTTTGAAAAATTTACTATAGAAAAGGCAATCCCTGGCGTAATTAAAATTTGCGACAGTATAAAATTAGTTTTTGAATAATTTACTATAGAAAAGGCAATCCCTGGCGTAATTAAAATTTGCGACAGTATAAAATTATTTTTTGAATAATTTACTATAGAAAAGTCAATCCCTGGCGTAATTAAAATTTGTGACAGTTGAAAATTATTTTTTGAATAATTTACTATAGAAAAGTCAATCCCTGGCGTAATTAAAATTTGTGACAGTATAAAATTAGTTTTTGAAAAATTTACTATAGAAAAGGCAATCCCTGGCGCAATTAAAATTTGTGACAGTTGAAAATTATTTTTTGAATAATTTACTATAGAAAAGGCAATCCCTGGGATATTTAAAATTTGCGACAGTATAAAATTAGTTTTTGAATAATTTACTATAGAAAAGTCAATCCTGGCGTAATTAAAATTTGTGACAGTATAAAATTATTTTTTGAATAATTTACTATAGAAAAGGCAATCCCTGGGATATTTAAAATTTGCGACAGTATAAAATTAGTTTTTGAATAATTTACTATAGAAAAGTCAATCCCTGGCGCAATTAAAATTTGTGACAGTATAAAATTAGTTTTTGAATAATTTACTATAGAAAAGGCAATCCCTGGGATATTTAAAATTTGCGACAGTATAAAATTAGTTTTTGAATAATTTACTATAGAAAAGTCAATCCCTGGCGCAATTAAAATTTGTGACAGTATAAAATTATTTTTTGAAAAATTTACTATAGAAAAGTCAATCCCTGGCGCAATTAAAATTTGTGACAGTATAAAATTATTTTTTGAATAATTTACTATAGAAAAGTCAATCCCTGGCGCACATAAAATTTGCGACAGTATAAAATTAGTTTTTGAATAATTTACTATAGAAAAGTCAATCCCTGGCGCAATTAAAATTTGTGACAGTATAAAATTATTTTTTGAAAAATTTACTATAGAAAAGGCAATCCCTGGCGCAATTAAAATTTGCGACAGTATAAAATTAGTTTTTGAATAATTTACTATAGAAAAGTCAATCCCTGGCGCAATTAAAATTTGTGACAGTATAAAATTATTTTTTGAATAATTTACTATAGAAAAGTCAATCCCTGGCGCAATTAAAATTTGTGACAGTATAAAATTATTTTTTGAATAATTTACTATAGAAAAGTCAATCCCTGGCGCAATTAAAATTTGTGACAGTTGAAAATTATTTTTTGAATAATTTTACTATAGAAAAGGCAATCCCTGGATATTTAAAATTTGCGACAGTATAAAATTAGTTTTTGAATAATTTACTATAGAAAAGTCAATCCCTGGGATATTTAAAATTTGCGACAGTATAAAATTAGTTTTTGAATAATTTACTATAGAAAAGTCAATCCCTGGCGCAATTAAAATTTGTGACAGTTGAAAATTATTTTTTGAAAAATTTACTATAGAAAAGGCAATCCCTGGGATATTTAAAATTTGCGACAGTATAAAATTAGTTTTTGAATAATTTACTATAGAAAAGGCAATCCCTGGCGTAATTAAAATTTGCGACAGTATAAAATTAGTTTTTGAATAATTTACTATAGAAAAGTCAATCCCTGGCGCAATTAAAATTTGTGACAGTATAAAATTAGTTTTTGAATAATTTACTATAGAAAAGTCAATCCCTGGCGCAATTAAAATTTGTGACAGTATAAAATTATTTTTTGAATAATTTACTATAGAAAAGTCAATCCCTGGCGCAATTAAAATTTGTGACAGTTGAAAATTATTTTTTGAATAATTTACTATAGAAAAGGCAATCCCTGGGATATTTAAAATTTGCGACAGTATAAAATTATTTTTTGAATAATTTACTATAGAAAAGTCAATCCCTGGCGTAATTAAAATTTGTGACAGTATAAAATTAGTTTTTGAAAAATTTACTATAGAAAAGGCAATCCCTGGCGCAATTAAAATTTGTGACAGTTGAAAATTATTTTTTGAATAATTTACTATAGAAAAGGCAATCCCTGGGATATTTAAAATTTGCGACAGTATAAAATTAGTTTTTGAATAATTTACTATAGAAAAGTCAATCCCTGGCGCAATTAAAATTTGTGACAGTATAAAATTATTTTTTGAATAATTTACTATAGAAAAGTCAATCCCTGGCGCAATTAAAATTTGTGACAGTATAAAATTATTTTTTGAATAATTTACTATAGAAAAGTCAATCCCTGGCGCAATTAAAATTTGTGACAGTTGAAAATTATTTTTTGAATAATTTACTATAGAAAAGGCAATCCCTGGCGTAATTAAAATTTGCGACAGTATAAAATTAGTTTTTGAATAATTTACTATAGAAAAGGCAATCCCTGGCGTAATTAAAATTTGCGACAGTATAAAATTATTTTTTGAATAATTTACTATAGAAAAGTCAATCCCTGGCGTAATTAAAATTTGCGACAGTATAAAATTAGTTTTTGAATAATTTACTATAGAAAAGTCAATCCCTGGCGTAATTAAAATTTGTGACAGTATAAAATTAGTTTTTGAATAATTTACTATAGAAAAGTCAATCCCTGGCGCAATTAAAATTTGTGACAGTTGAAAATTAGTTTTTGAATAATTTACTATAGAAAAGGCAATCCCTGGCGTAATTAAAATTTGCGACAGTATAAAATTAGTTTTTGAATAATTTACTATAGAAAAGTCAATCCCTGGCGTAATTAAAATTTGCGACAGTATAAAATTAGTTTTTGAATAATTTACTATAGAAAAGTCAATCCCTGGCGCAATTAAAATTTGTGACAGTATAAAATTATTTTTTGAATAATTTACTATAGAAAAGTCAATCCCTGGCGCAATTAAAATTTGTGACAGTATAAAATTAGTTTTTGAATAATTTACTATAGAAAAGTCAATCCCTGGCGTAATTAAAATTTGTGACAGTTGAAAATTAGTTTTTGAATAATTTACTATAGAAAAGTCAATCCCTGGCGCAATTAAAATTTGTGACAGTATAAAATTATTTTTTGAATAATTTACTATAGAAAAGTCAATCCCTGGCGCAATTAAAATTTGTGACAGTATAAAATTAGTTTTTGAATAATTTACTATAGAAAAGTCAATCCCTGGCGTAATTAAAATTTGTGACAGTTGAAAATTAGTTTTTGAATAATTTACTATAGAAAAGTCAATCCCTGGCGCAATTAAAATTTGCGACAGTATAAAATTAGTTTTTGAGTAATTTACTATAGAAAAGTCAATCCCTGGCGCAATTAAAATTTGTGACAGTATAAAATTATTTTTTGAATAATTTACTATAGAAAAGACAATCCCTGGCGCAATTAAAATTTGTGACAGTATAAAATTATTTTTTGAATAATTTACTATAGAAAAGGCAATCCCTGGGATATTTAAAATTTGTGACAGTTGAAAATTATTTTTTGAATAATTTACTATAGAAAAGGCAATCCCTGGGATATTTAAAATTTGCGACAGTATAAAATTAGTTTTTGAATAATTTACTATAGAAAAGTCAATCCCTGGCGCAATTAAAATTTGTGACAGTTGAAAATTAGTTTTTGAATAATTTACTATAGAAAAGTCAATCCCTGGCGTAATTAAAATTTGTGACAGTATAAAATTAGTTTTTGAAAAATTTACTATAGAAAAGGCAATCCCTGGCGCAATTAAAATTTGTGACAGTTGAAAATTAGTTTTTGAATAATTTACTATAGAAAAGTCAATCCCTGGCGCAATTAAAATTTGTGACAGTATAAAATTATTTTTTGAATAATTTACTATAGAAAAGGCAATCCCTGGGATATTTAAAATTTGCGACAGTATAAAATTAGTTTTTGAATAATTTACTATAGAAAAGTCAATCCCTGGCGCAATTAAAATTTGTGACAGTATAAAATTATTTTTTGAATAATTTACTATAGAAAAGGCAATCCCTGGGATATTTAAAATTTGCGACAGTATAAAATTAGTTTTTGAATAATTTACTATAGAAAAGTCAATCCCTGGCGTAATTAAAATTTGTGACAGTATAAAATTAGTTTTTGAATAATTTACTATAGAAAAGGCAATCCCTGGGATATTTAAAATTTGCGACAGTATAAAATTAGTTTTTGAATAATTTACTATAGAAAAGTCAATCCCTGGCGCAATTAAAATTTGTGACAGTATAAAATTAGTTTTTGAATAATTTACTATAGAAAAGTCAATCCCTGGGATATTTAAAATTTGCGACAGTTGAAAATTATTTTTTGAATAATTTACTATAGAAAAGGCAATCCCTGGGATATTTAAAATTTGCGACAGTATAAAATTATTTTTTGAATAATTTACTATAGAAAAGGCAATCCCTGGGATATTTAAAATTTGCGACAGTTGAAAATTATTTTTTGAATAATTTACTATAGAAAAGGCAATCCCTGGGGTATTTAAAATTTGCGACAGTATAAAATTATTTTTTGAATAATTTACTATAGAAAAGGCAATCCCTGGGATATTTAAAATTTGTGACAGTTGAAAATTATTTTTTGAATAATTTACTATAGAAAAGGCAATCCCTGGGATATTTAAAATTTGCGACAGTATAAAATTAGTTTTTGAATAATTTACTATAGAAAAGTCAATCCCTGGCGCAATTAAAATTTGTGACAGTTGAAAATTAGTTTTTGAATAATTTACTATAGAAAAGTCAATCCCTGGCGCAATTAAAATTTGTGACAGTTGAAAATTAGTTTTTGAAAAATTTACTATAGAAAAGGCAATCCCTGGCGCAATTAAAATTTGTGACAGTTGAAAATTATTTTTTGAATAATTTACTATAGAAAAGTCAATCCCTGGCGCAATTAAAATTTGTGACAGTATAAAATTATTTTTTGAATAATTTACTATAGAAAAGGCAATCCCTGGGATATTTAAAATTTGCGACAGTATAAAATTAGTTTTTGAATAATTTACTATAGAAAAGTCAATCCCTGGCGCAATTAAAATTTGTGACAGTTGAAAATTATTTTTTGAATAATTTACTATAGAAAAGGCAATCCCTGGGATATTTAAAATTTGCGACAGTATAAAATTAGTTTTTGAATAATTTACTATAGAAAAGTCAATCCCTGGCGTAATTAAAATTTGTGACAGTATAAAATTAGTTTTTGAAAAATTTACTATAGAAAAGGCAATCCCTGGCGCAATTAAAATTTGTGACAGTTGAAAATTATTTTTTGAATAATTTACTATAGAAAAGTCAATCCCTGGCGCAATTAAAATTTGTGACAGTATAAAATTAGTTTTTGAATAATTTACTATAGAAAAGTCAATCCCTGGGATATTTAAAATTTGCGACAGTTGAAAATTATTTTTTGAATAATTTACTATAGAAAAGGCAATCCCTGGGATATTTAAAATTTGCGACAGTATAAAATTATTTTTTGAATAATTTACTATAGAAAAGGCAATCCCTGGGATATTTAAAATTTGTGACAGTTGAAAATTATTTTTTGAATAATTTACTATAGAAAAGGCAATCCCTGGGATATTTAAAATTTGCGACAGTATAAAATTAGTTTTTGAATAATTTACTATAGAAAAGGCAATCCCTGGCGCAATTAAAATTTGTGACAGTTGAAAATTAGTTTTTGAATAATTTACTATAGAAAAGTCAATCCCTGGCGCAATTAAAATTTGTGACAGTATAAAATTATTTTTTGAATAATTTACTATAGAAAAGGCAATCCCTGGGATATTTAAAATTTGCGACAGTATAAAATTAGTTTTTGAATAATTTACTATAGAAAAGTCAATCCCTGGCGCAATTAAAATTTGTGACAGTTGAAAATTATTTTTTGAATAATTTACTATAGAAAAGGCAATCCCTGGGATATTTAAAATTTGCGACAGTATAAAATTAGTTTTTGAATAATTTACTATAGAAAAGTCAATCCCTGGCGTAATTAAAATTTGTGACAGTATAAAATTAGTTTTTGAATAATTTACTATAGAAAAGTCAATCCCTGGGATATTTAAAATTTGCGACAGTTGAAAATTATTTTTTGAATAATTTACTATAGAAAAGGCAATCCCTGGGATATTTAAAATTTGCGACAGTATAAAAATATTTTTTGAATAATTTACTATAGAAAAGGCAATCCCTGGGATATTTAAAATTTGTGACAGTTGAAAATTATTTTTTGAATAATTTACTATAGAAAAGGCAATCCCTGGGATATTTAAAATTTGCGACAGTATAAAATTAGTTTTTGAATAATTTACTATAGAAAAGTCAATCCCTGGCGCAATTAAAATTTGTGACAGTTGAAAATTAGTTTTTGAATAATTTACTATAGAAAAGTCAATCCCTGGCGCAATTAAAATTTGTGACAGTTGAAAATTAGTTTTTGAAAAATTTACTATAGAAAAGGCAATCCCTGGCGCAATTAAAATTTGTGACAGTTGAAAATTATTTTTTGAATAATTTACTATAGAAAAGGCAATCCCTGGGATATTTAAAATTTGCGACAGTATAAAATTAGTTTTTGAATAATTTACTATAGAAAAGTCAATCCCTGGGATATTTAAAATTTGCGACAGTATAAAATTAGTTTTTGAATAATTTACTATAGAAAAGTCAATCCCTGGCGCAATTAAAATTTGTGACAGTTGAAAATTAGTTTTTGAAAAATTTACTATAGAAAAGGCAATCCCTGGCGCAATTAAAATTTGTGACAGTTGAAAATTATTTTTTGAATAATTTACTATAGAAAAGGCAATCCCTGGGATATTTAAAATTTACGACAGTATAAAATTAGTTTTTGAATAATTTACTATAGAAAAGTCAATCCCTGGGATATTTAAAATTTGTGACAGTATAAAATTAGTTTTTGAATAATTTACTATAGAAAAGTCAATCCCTGGGATATTTAAAATTTGCGACAGTTGAAAATTATTTTTTGAATAATTTACTATAGAAAAGGCAATCCCTGGGATATTTAAAATTTGCGACAGTATAAAATTATTTTTTGAATAATTTACTATAGAAAAGGCAATCCCTGGGATATTTAAAATTTGTGACAGTTGAAAATTATTTTTTGAATAATTTACTATAGAAAAGGCAATCCCTGGGATATTTAAAATTTGCGACAGTATAAAATTAGTTTTTGAATAATTTACTATAGAAAAGTCAATCCCTGGCGCAATTAAAATTTGTGACAGTTGAAAATTAGTTTTTGAATAATTTACTATAGAAAAGTCAATCCCTGGCGCAATTAAAATTTGTGACAGTTGAAAATTAGTTTTTGAAAAATTTACTATAGAAAAGGCAATCCCTGGCGCAATTAAAATTTGTGACAGTTGAAAATTATTTTTTGAATAATTTACCATAGAAAAGTCAATCCCTGGCGCAATTAAAATTTGTGACAGTATAAAATTATTTTTTGAATTATTTACTATAGAAAAGGCAATCCCTGGGATATTTAAAATTTGCGACAGTATAAAATTAGTTTTTGAATAATTTACTATAGAAAAGTCAATCCCTGGCGTAATTAAAATTTGTGACAGTTGAAAATTATTTTTTGAATAATTTACTATAGAAAAGGCAATCCCTGGCGTAATTAAAATTTGTGACAGTATAAAATTATTTTTTGAATAATTTACTATAGAAAAGTCAATCCCTGGCGTAATTAAAATTTGCGACAGTATAAAATTAGTTTTTGAATAATTTACTATAGAAAAGTCAATCCCTGGCGTAATTAAAATTTGTGACAGTATAAAATTAGTTTTTGAATAATTTACTATAGAAAAGGCAATCCCTGGCGCAATTAAAATTTGTGACAGTTGAAAATTAGTTTTTGAATAATTTACTATAGAAAAGTCAATCCCTGGCGCATTTTTTGGGATATTTAAAATTTGCGACAGTATAAAATTAGTTTTTGAAAAATTTACTATAGAAAAGGCAATCCCTGGCGTAATTAAAATTTGTGACAGTATAAAATTAGTTTTTGAATAATTTACTATAGAAAAGTCAATCCCTGGCGCAATTAAAATTTGTGACAGTATAAAATTATTTTTTGAATAATTTACTATAGAAAAGGCAATCCCTGGGATATTTAAAATTTGCGACAGTATAAAATTATTTTTTGAATAATTTACTATAGAAAAGGCAATCCCTGGCGCACATAAAATTTGTGACAGTATAAAATTAGTTTTTGAATAATTTACTATAGAAAAGTCAATCCCTGGCGCAATTAAAATTTGTGACAGTTGAAAATTATTTTTTGAATAATTTACTATAGAAAAGTCAATCCCTGGCGCAATTAAAATTTGTGACAGTTGAAAATTAGTTTTTGAATAATTTACTATAGAAAAGTCAATCCCTGGCGCAATTAAAATTTGTGACAGTATAAAATTATTTTTTGAATAATTTACTATAGAAAAGGCAATCCCTGGCGCACATAAAATTTGTGACAGTATAAAATTAGTTTTTGAATAATTTACTATAGAAAAGTCAATCCCTGGCGCAATTAAAATTTGTGACAGTTGAAAATTAGTTTTTGAAAAATTTACTATAGAAAAGGCAATCCCTGGCGTAATTAAAATTTGTGACAGTTGAAAATTATTTTTTGAATAATTTACTATAGAAAAGGCAATCCCTGGGATATTTAAAATTTGCGACAGTATAAAATTAGTTTTTGAATAATTTACTATAGAAAAGTCAATCCCTGGCGCAATTAAAATTTGTGACAGTTGAAAATTATTTTTTGAATAATTTACTATAGAAAAGGCAATCCCTGGGATATTTAAAATTTGCGACAGTATAAAATTAGTTTTTGAATAATTTACTATAGAAAAGTCAATCCCTGGCGTAATTAAAATTTGTGACAGTATAAAATTAGTTTTTGAATAATTTACTATAGAAAAGTCAATCCCTGGCGCAATTAAAATTTTTATACTGTCACAAATTTTAATTGCGCCAGGGATTGCCTTTTCTATAGTAAATTATTCAAAAAATAATTTTCAACTGTCACAAATTTTAATTGCGCCAGGGATTGACTTTTCTATAGTAAATTATTCAAAAACTAATTTTATACTGTCGCAAATTTTAATTACGCCAGGGATTGCCTTTTCTATAGTAAATTTTTCAAAAACTAATTTTCAACTGTCACAAATTTTAATTGCGCCAGGGATTGACTTTTCTATAGTAAATTATTCAAAAACTAATTTTATACTGTCACAAATTTTATGTGCGCCAGGGATTGCCTTTTCTATAGTAAATTATTCAAAAAATAATTTTATACTGTCACAAATTTTAATTGCGCCAGGGATTGACTTTTCTATAGTAAATTATTCAAAAACTAATTTTCAACTGTCACAAATTTTAATTGCGCCAGGGATTGACTTTTCTATAGTAAATTATTCAAAAACTAATTTTCAACTGTCACAAATTTTAATTGCGCCAGGGATTGCCTTTTCTATAGTAAATTTTTCAAAAACTAATTTTATACTGTCACAAATTTTAATTACGCCAGGGATTGACTTTTCTATAGTAAATTATTCAAAAAATAATTTTATACTGTCACAAATTTTAATTGCGCCAGGGATTGACTTTTCTATAGTAAATTATTCAAAAACTAATTTTATACTGTCACAAATTTTAATTGCGCCAGGGATTGACTTTTCTATAGTAAATTATTCAAAAACTAATTTTATACTGTCACAAATTTTAATTGCGCCAGGGATTGACTTTTCTATAGTAAATTATTCAAAAACTAATTTTATACTGTCGCAAATTTTAAATATCCCAGGGATTGCCTTTTCTATAGTAAATTATTCAAAAAATAATTTTCAACTGTCACAAATTTTAATTGCCCCAGGGATTGACTTTTCTATAGTAAATTATTCAAAAAATAATTTTATACTGTCACAAATTTTAATTGCGCCAGGGATTGACTTTTCTATAGTAAATTATTCAAAAAATAATTTTCAACTGTCACAAATTTTAATTGCGCCAGGGATTGCCTTTTATATAGTAAATTTTTCAAAAAATAATTTTCAACTGTCACAAATTTTAAATATCCCAGGGATTGACTTTTCTATAGTAAATTTTTCAAAAAATAATTTTATACTGTCACAAATTTTAATTGCGCCAGGGATTGACTTTTCTATAGTAAATTATTCAAAAAATAATTTTATACTGTCACAAATTTTAATTGCGCCAGGGATTGACTTTTCTATAGTAAATTATTCAAAAACTAATTTTCAACTGTCACAAATTTTAATTACGCCAGGGATTGACTTTTCTATAGTAAATTATTCAAAAACTAATTTTATACTGTCACAAATTTTAATTGCGCCAGGGATTGACTTTTCTATAGTAAATTATTCAAAAACTAATTTTATACTGTCGCAAATTTTAAATATCCCAGGGATTGCCTTTTCTATAGTAAATTATTCAAAAAATAATTTTATACTGTCGCAAATTTTAATTACGCCAGGGATTGCCTTTTCTATAGTAAATTATTCAAAAACTAATTTTATACTGTCGCAAATTTTAATTACGCCAGGGATTGCCTTTTCTATAGTAAATTATTCAAAAAATAATTTTATACTGTCGCAAATTTTAATTACGCCAGGGATTGCCTTTTCTATAGTAAATTATTCAAAAACTAATTTTATACTGTCACAAATTTTAATTGCGCCAGGGATTGACTTTTCTATAGTAAATTATTCAAAAACTAATTTTATACTGTCGCAAATTTTAAATATCCCAGGGATTGCCTTTTCTATAGTAAATTATTCAAAAAATAATTTTATACTGTCACAAATTTTAATTGCGCCAGGGATTGACTTTTCTATAGTAAATTATTCAAAAACTAATTTTATACTGTCGCAAATTTTAATTACGCCAGGGATTGCCTTTTCTATAGTAAATTTTTCAAAAACTAATTTTCAACTGTCACAAATTTTAATTGCGCCAGGGATTGACTTTTCTATAGTAAATTATTCAAAAACTAATTTTATACTGTCACAAATTTTATGTGCGCCAGGTATTGCCTTTTCTATAGTAAATTATTCAAAAAATAATTTTATACTGTCACAAATTTTAATTGCGCCAGGGATTGACTTTTCTATAGTAAATTATTCAAAAACTAATTTTCAACTGTCACAAATTTTAATTGCGCCAGGGATTGACTTTTCTATAGTAAATTATTCAAAAACTAATTTTCAACTGTCACAAATTTTAATTGCGCCAGGGATTGCCTTTTCTATAGTAAATTTTTCAAAAACTAATTTTATACTGTCACAAATTTTAATTACGCCAGGGATTGACTTTTCTATAGTAAATTATTCAAAAAATAATTTTATACTGTCACAAATTTTAATTGCGCCAGGGATTGACTTTTCTATAGTAAATTATTCAAAAACTAATTTTATACTGTCACAAATTTTAATTGCGCCAGGGATTGACTTTTCTATAGTAAATTATTCAAAAACTAATTTTATACTGTCACAAATTTTAATTGCGCCAGGGATTGACTTTTCTATAGTAAATTATTCAAAAACTAATTTTATACTGTCGCAAATTTTAAATATCCCAGGGATTGCCTTTTCTATAGTAAATTATTCAAAAAATAATTTTCAACTGTCACAAATTTTAATTGCGCCAGGGATTGACTTTTCTATAGTAAATTATTCAAAAAATAATTTTATACTGTCACAAATTTTAATTGCGCCAGGGATTGACTTTTCTATAGTAAATTATTCAAAAAATAATTTTCAACTGTCACAAATTTAATTGCGCCAGGGATTGCCTTTTATATAGTAAATTTTTCAAAAAATAATTTTCAACTGTCACAAATTTTAAATATCCCAGGGATTGACTTTTCTATAGTAAATTTTTCAAAAAATAATTTTATACTGTCACAAATTTTAATTGCGCCAGGGATTGACTTTTCTATAGTAAATTATTCAAAAAATAATTTTATACTGTCACAAATTTTAATTGCGCCAGGGATTGACTTTTCTATAGTAAATTATTCAAAAACTAATTTTCAACTGTCACAAATTTTAATTACGCCAGGGATTGACTTTTCTATAGTAAATTATTCAAAAACTAATTTTATACTGTCACAAATTTTAATTGCGCCAGGGATTGACTTTTCTATAGTAAATTATTCAAAAACTAATTTTATACTGTCGCAAATTTTAAATATCCCAGGGATTGCCTTTTCTATAGTAAATTATTCAAAAAATAATTTTATACTGTCGCAAATTTTAATTACGCCAGGGATTGCCTTTTCTATAGTAAATTATTCAAAAACTAATTTTATACTGTCGCAAATTTTAATTACGCCAGGGATTGCCTTTTCTATAGTAAATTATTCAAAAAATAATTTTATACTGTCGCAAATTTTAATTACGCCAGGGATTGCCTTTTCTATAGTAAATTATTCAAAAACTAATTTTATACTGTCACAAATTTTAATTGCGCCAGGGATTGACTTTTCTATAGTAAATTATTCAAAAACTAATTTTATACTGTCGCAAATTTTAAATATCCCAGGGATTGCCTTTTCTATAGTAAATTATTCAAAAAATAATTTTATACTGTCACAAATTTTAATTGCGCCAGGGATTGACTTTTCTATAGTAAATTATTCAAAAACTAATTTTATACTGTCGCAAATTTTAAATATCCCAGGGATTGCCTTTTCTATAGTAAATTATTCAAAAAATAATTTTATACTGTCGCAAATTTTAATTACGCCAGGGATTGCCTTTTCTATAGTAAATTATTCAAAAACTAATTTTATACTGTCACAAATTTTAATTGCGCCAGGGATTGACTTTTCTATAGTAAATTATTCAAAAACTAATTTTATACTGTCGCAAATTTTAAATATCCCAGGGATTGCCTTTTCTATAGTAAATTATTCAAAAAATAATTTTCAACTGTCACAAATTTTAATTGCGCCAGGGATTGACTTTTCTATAGTAAATTATTCAAAAAATAATTTTATACTGTCACAAATTTTAATTGCGCCAGGGATTGACTTTTCTATAGTAAATTATTCAAAAAATAATTTTAAACTGTCACAAATTTTAATTGCGCCAGGGATTGCCTTTTATATAGTAAATTTTTCAAAAAATAATTTTCAACTGTCACAAATTTTAAATATACCAGGGATTGACTTTTCTATAGTAAATTTTTCAAAAAATAATTTTATACTGTCGCAAATTTTAATTACGCCAGGGATTGCCTTTTCTATAGTAAATTTTTCAAAAAATAATTTTATACTGTCACAAATTTTAATTGCGCCAGGGATTGACTTTTCTATAGTAAATTATTCAAAAACTAATTTTATACTGTCGCAAATTTTAAATATCCCAGGGATTGCCTTTTCTATAGTAAATTATTCAAAAAATAATTTTATACTGTCGCAAATTTTAATTACGCCAGGGATTGCCTTTTCTATAGTAAATTATTCAAAAACTAATTTTATACTGTCGCAAATTTTAATTGGGCCAGGGATTGACTTTTCTATAGTAAATTATTCAAAAAATAATTTTATACTGTCACAAATTTTAATTGCGCCAGGGATTGACTTTTCTATAGTAAATTATTCAAAAACTAATTTTATACTGTCGCAAATTTTAAATATCCCAGGGATTGCCTTTTCTATAGTAAATTATTCAAAAAATAATTTTATACTGTCGCAAATTTTAATTACGCCAGGGATTGCCTTTTCTATAGTAAATTATTCAAAAACTAATTTTATACTGTCGCAAATTTTAATTACGCCAGGGATTGCCTTTTCTATAGTAAATTATTCAAAAAATAATTTTCAACTGTCACAAATTTTAATTGCGCCAGGGATTGCCTTTTCTATAGTAAATTTTTCAAAAAATAATTTTCAACTGTCACAAATTTTAATTGCGCCAGGGATTGACTTTTCTATAGTAAATTATTCAAAAACTAATTTTATACTGTCACAAATTTTAATTGCGCCAGGGATTGACTTTTCTATAGTAAATTATTCAAAAACTAATTTTATACTGTCGCAAATTTTAAATATCCCAGGGATTGCCTTTTCTATAGTAAATTATTCAAAAAATAATTTTCAACTGTCACAAATTTTAATTGCGCCAGGGATTGACTTTTCTATAGTAAATTATTCAAAAAATAATTTTATACTGTCACAAATTTTAATTGCGCCAGGGATTGACTTTTCTATAGTAAATTATTCAAAAACTAATTTTATACTGTCGCAAATTTTAATTGCGCCAGGGATTGACTTTTCTATAGTAAATTATTCAAAAACTAATTTTCAACTGTCACAAATTTTAATTACGCCAGGGATTGACTTTTCTATAGTAAATTATTCAAAAACTAATTTTATACTGTCACAAATTTTAATTGCGCCAGGGATTGACTTTTCTATAGTAAATTATTCAAAAAATAATTTTATACTGTCACAAATTTTAATTGCGCCAGGGATTGACTTTTCTATAGTAAATTATTCAAAAACTAATTTTCAACTGTCACAAATTTTAATTACGCCAGGGATTGACTTTTCTATAGTAAATTATTCAAAAACTAATTTTATACTGTCACAAATTTTAATTGCGCCAGGGATTGACTTTTCTATAGTAAATTATTCAAAAAATAATTTTATACTGTCACAAATTTTAATTGCGCCAGGGATTGCCTTTTCTATAGTAAATTATTCAAAAAATAATTTTATACTGTCGCAAATTTTAATTACGCCAGGGATTGCCTTTTCTATAGTAAATTATTCAAAAACTAATTTTATACTGTCGCAAATTTTAATTACGCCAGGGATTGCCTTTTCTATAGTAAATTATTCAAAAAATAATTTTATACTGTCGCAAATTTTAATTACGCCAGGGATTGCCTTTTCTATAGTAAATTATTCAAAAACTAATTTTATACTGTCACAAATTTTAATTGCGCCAGGGATTGACTTTTCTATAGTAAATTATTCAAAAACTAATTTTATACTGTCGCAAATTTTAAATATCCCAGGGATTGCCTTTTCTATAGTAAATTATTCAAAAAATAATTTTATACTGTCACAAATTTTAATTGCGCCAGGGATTGACTTTTCTATAGTAAATTATTCAAAAACTAATTTTATACTGTCGCAAATTTTAAATATCCCAGGGATTGCCTTTTCTATAGTAAATTATTCAAAAAATAATTTTATACTGTCGCAAATTTTAATTACGCCAGGGATTGCCTTTTCTATAGTAAATTATTCAAAAACTAATTTTATACTGTCACAAATTTTAATTGCGCCAGGGATTGACTTTTCTATAGTAAATTATTCAAAAACTAATTTTATACTGTCGCAAATTTTAAATATCCCAGGGATTGCCTTTTCTATAGTAAATTATTCAAAAAATAATTTTCAACTGTCACAAATTTCAAAAACTAATTTTCAACTGTCACAAATTTTAATTGCGCCAGGGATTGACTTTTCTATAGTAAATTATTCAAAAACTAATTTTATACTGTCACAAATTTTATGTGCGCCAGGGATTGCCTTTTCTATAGTAAATTATTCAAAAAATAATTTTATACTGTCACAAATTTTAATTGCGCCAGGGATTGACTTTTCTATAGTAAATTATTCAAAAACTAATTTTCAACTGTCACAAATTTTAATTGCGCCAGGGATTGACTTTTCTATAGTAAATTATTCAAAAACTAATTTTCAACTGTCACAAATTTTAATTGCGCCAGGGATTGCCTTTTCTATAGTAAATTTTTCAAAAACTAATTTTATACTGTCACAAATTTTAATTACGCCAGGGATTGACTTTTCTATAGTAAATTATTCAAAAAATAATTTTATACTGTCACAAATTTTAATTGCGCCAGGGATTGACTTTTCTATAGTAAATTATTCAAAAACTAATTTTATACTGTCACAAATTTTAATTGCGCCAGGGATTGACTTTTCTATAGTAAATTATTCAAAAAATAATTTTCAACTGTCACAAATTTTAATTGCGCCAGGGATTGACTTTTCTATAGTAAATTATTCAAAAACTAATTTTATACTGTCGCAAATTTTAAATATCCCAGGGATTGCCTTTTCTATAGTAAATTATTCAAAAAATAATTTTCAACTGTCACAAATTTTAAATATCCCAGGGATTGCCTTTTCTATAGTAAATTTTTCAAAAAATAATTTTATACTGTCGCAAATTTTAAATATCCCAGGGATTGCCTTTTCTATAGTAAATTATTCAAAAAATAATTTTATACTGTCACAAATTTTAATTGCGCCAGGGATTGACTTTTCTATAGTAAATTATTCAAAAACTAATTTTATACTGTCACAAATTTTAATTACGCCAGGGATTGACTTTTCTATAGTAAATTATTCAAAAACTAATTTTATACTGTCGCAAATTTTAAATATCCCAGGGATTGCCTTTTCTATAGTAAATTATAAAAAATAATTTTCAACTGTCACAAATTTTAATTGCGCCAGGGATTGACTTTTCTATAGTAAATTAATTAATTTAATTTTTTGAATAATTTACTATAGAAAAGTCAATCCCTTGCGCAATTAAAATTTTATTCAAAAAATAATTTTCAACTGTCACAAATTTTAATTGCGCCAGGGATTGACTTTTCTATAGTAAATTATTCAAAAAATAATTTTATACTGTCGCAAATTTTAAATATCCCAGGGATTGCCTTTTCTATAGTAAATTTTTCAAAAAATAATTTTCAACTGTCACAAATTTTAATTGCGCCAGGGATTGCCTTTTCTATAGTAAATTATTCAAAAAATAATTTTCAACTGTCACAAATTTTAATTGCGCCAGGGATTGACTTTTCTATAGTAAATTATTCAAAAACTAATTTTATACTGTCGCAAATTTTAATTACGCCAGGGATTGCCTTTTCTATAGTAAATTTTTCAAAAACTAATTTTCAACTGTCACAAATTTTAATTGCGCCAGGGATTGACTTTTCTATAGTAAATTTTCAAAAACTAATTTTATACTGTCACAAATTTTAATTGCGCCAGGGATTGACTTTTCTATAGTAAATTATTCAAAAAATAATTTTATACTGTCGCAAATTTTAATTGCGCCAGGGATTGACTTTTCTATAGTAAATTATTCAAAAACTAATTTTATACTGTCACAAATTTTAATTGCGCCAGGGATTGCCTTTTCTATAGTAAATTATGTCAAAAAATAATTTTCAACTGTCACAAATTTTAATTGCGCCAGGGATTGACTTTTCTATAGTAAATTATTCAAAAACTAATTTTATACTGTCGCAAATTTTAATTACGCCAGGGATTGCCTTTTCTATAGTAAATTTTTCAAAAACTAATTTTCAACTGTCACAAATTTTAATTGCGCCAGGGATTGACTTTTATTACTATAGAAAAGTCAATCCCTGGCGCAATTAAAATTTGTGACAGTTGAAAATTATTTTTTGAATAATTTACTATAGAAAAGGCAATCCCTGGGATATTTAAAATTTGCGACAGTATAAAATTATTTTTTGAATAATTTACTATAGAAAAGGCAATCCCTGGGATATTTAAAATTTGTGACAGTTGAAAATTATTTTTTGAATAATTTACTATAGAAAAGGCAAACCCTGGGATATTTAAAATTTGCGACAGTATAAAATTAGTTTTTGAATAATTTACTATAGAAAAGGCAATCCCTGGCGCACATAAAATTTGTGACAGTATAAAATTAGATTTTGAATAATTTACTATAGAAAAGTCAATCCCTGGCGTAATTAAAATTTGTGACAGTTGAAAATTAGTTTTTGAATAATTTACTATAGAAAAGGCAATCCCTGGCGCAATTAAAATTTGTGACAGTTTAAAATTAGTTTTTGAAAAATTTACTATAGAAAAGGCAATCCCTGGCGCACATAAAATTTGTGACAGTATAAAATTAGTTTTTGAATAATTTACTATAGAAAAGTCAATCCCTGGCGTAATTAAAATTTGTGACAGTATAAAATTATTTTTTGAATAATTTACTATAGAAAAGTCAATCCCTGGCGCAATTAAAATTTGTGACAGTTGAAAATTATTTTTTGAATAATTTACTATAGAAAAGGCAATCCCTGGCGTAATTAAAATTTGTGACAGTATAAAATTACTTTTTGAATAATTTACTATAGAAAAGTCAATCCCTGGCGCAATTAAAATTTGTGACAGTATAAAATTAGTTTTTGAAAAATTTACTATAGAAAAGGCAATCCCTGGCGCAATTAAAATTTGTGACAGTTGAAAATTAGTTTTTGAATAATTTACTATAGAAAAGTCAATCCCTGGCGCAATTAAAATTTGTGACAGTTGAAAATTAGTTTTTGAATAATTTACTATAGAAAAGGCAATCCCTGGCGCAATTAAAATTTGTGACAGTTGAAAATTATTTTTTGAATAATTTACTATAGAAAAGTCAATCCCTGGCGTAATTAAAATTTGCGACAGTATAAAATTAGTTTTTGAATAATTTACTATAGAAAAGTCAATCCCTGGCGCAATTAAAATTTGTGACAGTATAAAATTAGTTTTTGAAAAATTTACTATAGAAAAGGCAATCCCTGGCGTAATTAAAATTTGCGACAGTATAAAATTAGTTTTTGAATAATTTACTATAGAAAAGGCAATCCCTGGCGCAATTAAAATTTGTGACAGTTGAAAATTATTTTTTGAATAATTTACTATAGAAAAGTCAATCCCTGGCGCAATTAAAATTTGTGACAGTATAAAATTAGTTTTTGAAAAATTTACTATAGAAAAGGCAATCCCTGGCGCAATTAAAATTTGTGACAGTTGAAAATTATTTTTTGAATAATTTACTATAGAAAAGGCAATCCCTGGGATATTTAAAATTTGCGACAGTATAAAATTAGTTTTTGAATAATTTACTATAGAAAAGTCAATCCATGGCGCAATTAAAATTTGTGACAGTATAAAATTATTTTTTGAATAATTTACTATAGAAAAGGCAATCCCTGGGATATTTAAAATTTGCGACAGTATAAAATTAGTTTTTGAATAATTTACTATAGAAAAGGCAATCCCTGGCGTAATTAAAATTTGCGACAGTATAAAATTAGTTTTTGAATAATTTACTATAGAAAAGGCAATCCCTGGCGTAATTAAAATTTGCGACAGTATAAAATTAGTTTTTGAATAATTTACTATAGAAAAGGCAATCCCTGGCGTAATTAAAATTTGTGACAGTATAAAATTATTTTTTGAATAATTTACTATAGAAAAGTCAATCCCTGGCGTAATTAAAATTTGTGACAGTTGAAAATTATTTTTTGAATAATTTACTATAGAAAAGTCAATCCCTGGCGTAATTAAAATTTGTGACAGTATAAAATTAGTTTTTGAATAATTTACTATAGAAAAGTCAATCCCTGGCGCAATTAAAATTTGTGACAGTATAAAATTATTTTTTGAATAATTTACTATAGAAAAGGCAATCCCTGGGATATTTAAAATTTGCGACAGTATAAAATTAGTTTTTGAATAATTTACTATAGAAAAGTCAATCCCTGGCGTAATTAAAATTTGTGACAGTTGAAAATTAGTTTTTGAATAATTTACTATAGAAAAGGCAATCCCTGGCGCAATTAAAATTTGTGACAGTTGAAAATTATTTTTTGAATAATTTACTATAGAAAAGTCAATCCCTGGCGCAATTAAAATTTGTGACAGTATAAAATTAGTTTTTGAAAAATTTACTATAGAAAAGGCAATCCCTGGCGCAATTAAAATTTGTGACAGTTGAAAATTATTTTTTTGAATAATTTACTATAGAAAAGGCAATCCCTGGGATATTTAAAATTTGCGACAGTATAAAATTAGTTTTTGAATAATTTACTATAGAAAAGGCAATCCCTGGCGTAATTAAAATTTGCGACAGTATAAAATTAGTTTTTGAATAATTTACTATAGAAAAGGCAATCCCTGGCGTAATTAAAATTTGCGACAGTATAAAATTATTTTTTGAATAATTTACTATAGAAAAGGCAATCCCTGGCGCAATTAAAATTTGTGACAGTTGAAAATTATTTTTTGAATAATTTACTATATAAAAGGCAATCCCTGGGATATTTAAAATTTGCGACAGTATAAAATTAGTTTTTGAATAATTTACTATAGAAAAGTCAATCCCTGGCGCAATTAAAATTTGTGACAGTATAAAATTATTTTTTGAATAATTTACTATAGAAAAGGCAATCCCTGGGATATTTAAAATTTGCGACAGTATAAAATTAGTTTTTGAATAATTTACTATAGAAAAGTCAATCCCTGGCGTAATTAAAATTTGTGACAGTATAAAATTATTTTTTGAATAATTTACTATAGAAAAGGCAATCCCTGGGATATTTAAAATTTGCGACAGTATAAAATTAGTTTTTGAATAATTTACTATAGAAAAGTCAATCCCTGGCGCAATTAAAATTTGTGACAGTATAAAATTAGTTTTTGAATAATTTACTATAGAAAAGTCAATCCCTGGCGCAATTAAAATTTGTGACAGTATAAAATTATTTTTTGAATAATTTACTATAGAAAAGGCAATCCCTGGGATATTTAAAATTTGCGACAGTATAAAATTAGTTTTTTGAATAATTTACTATAGAAAAGTCAATCCCTGGCGTAATTAAAATTTGTGACAGTTGAAAATTAGTTTTTGAATAATTTACTATAGAAAAGGCAATCCCTGGCGCAATTAAAATTTGTGACAGTTGAAAATTATTTTTTGAATAATTTACTATAGAAAAGTCAATCCCTGGCGCAATTAAAATTTGTGACAGTATAAAATTAGTTTTTGAAAAATTTACTATAGAAAAGGCAATCCCTGGCGCAATTAAAATTTGTGACAGTTGAAAATTATTTTTTGAATAATTTACTATAGAAAAGGCAATCCCTGGGATATTTAAAATTTGCGACAGTATAAAATTAGTTTTTGAATAATTTACTATAGAAAAGGCAATCCCTGGCGTAATTAAAATTTGCGACAGTATAAAATTAGTTTTTGAATAATTTACTATAGAAAAGGCAATCCCTGGCGTAATTAAAATTTGCGACAGTATAAAATTATTTTTTGAATAATTTACTATAGAAAAGGCAATCCCTGGCGCAATTAAAATTTGTGACAGTTGAAAATTATTTTTTGAATAATTTACTATATAAAAGGCAATCCCTGGGATATTTAAAATTTGCGACAGTATAAAATTAGTTTTTGAATAATTTACTATAGAAAAGTCAATCCCTGGCGCAATTAAAATTTGTGACAGTATAAAATTATTTTTTGAATAATTTACTATAGAAAAGGCAATCCCTGGGATATTTAAAATTTGCGACAGTATAAAATTAGTTTTTGAATAATTTACTATAGAAAAGTCAATCCCTGGCGTAATTAAAATTTGTGACAGTATAAAATTATTTTTTGAATAATTTACTATAGAAAAGGCAATCCCTGGGATATTTAAAATTTGCGACAGTATAAAATTAGTTTTTGAATAATTTACTATAGAAAAGTCAATCCCTGGCGCAATTAAAATTTGTGACAGTATAAAATTAGTTTTTGAATAATTTACTATAGAAAAGTCAATCCCTGGCGTAATTAAAATTTGTGACAGTTGAAAATTATTTTTTGAATAATTTACTATAGAAAAGTCAATCCCTGGCGCAATTAAAATTTGTGACAGTATAAAATTAGGTTTTGAAAAATTTACTATAGAAAAGTCAATCCCTGGCGTAATTAAAATTTGTGACAGTTGAAAATTATTTTTTGAATAATTTACTATAGAAAAGTCAATCCCTGGCGCAATTAAAATTTGTGACAGTATAAAATTAGTTTTTGAATAATTTACTATAGAAAAGGCAATCCCTGGCGCAATTAAAATTTGCGACAGTATAAAATTAGTTTTTGAATAATTTACTATAGAAAAGGCAATCCCTGGGATATTTAAAATTTGCGACAGTATAAAATTATTTTTTGAATAATTTACTATAGAAAAGTCAATCCCTGGCGCAATTAAAATTTGCGACAGTATAAAATTATTTTTTGAATAATTTACTATAGAAAAGGCAATCCCTGGGATATTTAAAATTTGCGACAGTATAAAATTAGTTTTTGAATAATTTACTATAGAAAAGTCAATCCCTGGCGCAATTAAAATTTGTGACAGTATAAAATTAGTTTTTGAATAATTTACTATAGAAAAGTCAATCCCTGGCGCAATTAAAATTTGTGACAGTATAAAATTATTTTTTGAATAATTTACTATAGAAAAGTCAATCCCTGGCGCAATTAAAATTTGTGACAGTATAAAATTATTTTTTGAATAATTTACTATAGAAAAGGCAATCCCTGGGATATTTAAAATTTGCGACAGTATAAAATTAGTTTTTGAATAATTTACTATAGAAAAGTCAATCCCTGGCGCAATTAAAATTTGTGACAGTATAAAATTATTTTTTGAATAATTTACTATAGAAAAGGCAATCCCTGGCGTAATTAAAATTTGCGACAGTATAAAATTAGTTTTTGAATAATTTACTATAGAAAAGTCAATCCCTGGCGCAATTAAAATTTGCGACAGTATAAAATTAGTTTTTGAATAATTTACTATAGAAAAGTCAATCCCTGGCGCAATTAAAATTTGTGACAGTATAAAATTAGTTTTTGAATAATTTACTATAGAAAAGTCAATCCCTGGGATATTTAAAATTTGTGACAGTTGAAAATTAGTTTTTGAATAATTTACTATAGAAAAGGCAATCCCTGGCGTAATTAAAATTTGCGACAGTATAAAATTAGTTTTTGAATAATTTACTATAGAAAAGTCAATCCCTGGCGCAATTAAAATTTGCGACAGTATAAAATTAGTTTTTGAATAATTTACTATAGAAAAGTCAATCCCTGGCGCAATTAAAATTTGTGACAGTATAAAATTAGTTTTTGAATAATTTACTATAGAAAAGTCAATCCCTGGCGCAATTAAAATTTGTGACAGTATAAAATTAGTTTTTGAATAATTTACTATAGAAAAGTCAATCCCTGGCGCAATTAAAATTTGTGACAGTATAAAATTATTTTTTGAATAATTTACTATAGAAAAGGCAATCCCTGGCGTAATTAAAATTTGCGACAGTATAAAATTAGTTTTTGAATAATTTACTATAGAAAAGTCAATCCCTGGCGCAATTAAAATTTGCGACAGTATAAAATTAGTTTTTGAATAATTTACTATAGAAAAGTCAATCCCTGGCGCAATTAAAATTTGTGACAGTATAAAATTAGTTTTTGAATAATTTACTATAGAAAAGGCAATCCCTGGCGCAATTAAAATTTGCGACAGTATAAAATTAGTTTTTGAAAAATTTACTATAGAAAAGTCAATCCCTGGCGCAATTAAAATTTGTGACAGTTGAAAATTATTTTTTGAATAATTTACTATAGAAAAGGCAATCCCTGGGATATTTAAAATTTGCGACAGTATAAAATTAGTTTTTGAATAATTTACTATAGAAAAGGCAATCCCTGGGATATTTAAAATTTGCGACAGTATAAAATTAGTTTTTGAATAATTTACTATAGAAAAGGCAATCCCTGGCGTAATTAAAATTTGCGACAGTATAAAATTAGTTTTTGAATAATTTACTATAGAAAAGTCAATCCCTGGCGCAATTAAAATTTGCGACAGTATAAAATTAGTTTTTGAATAATTTACTATAGAAAAGTCAATCCCTGGCGCAATTAAAATTTGTGACAGTATAAAATTAGTTTTTGAATAATTTACTATAGAAAAGTCAATCCCTGGCGCAATTAAAATTTGTGACAGTATAAAATTAGTTTTTGAAAAATTTACTATAGAAAAGTCAATCCCTGGCGCAATTAAAATTTGTGACAGTTGAAAATTATTTTTTGAATAATTTACTATAGAAAAGGCAATCCCTGGGATATTTAAAATTTGCGACAGTATAAAATTAGTTTTTGAATAATTTACTATAGAAAAGGCAATCCCTGGGATATTTAAAATTTGCGACAGTATAAAATTAGTTTTTGAATAATTTACTATAGAAAAGTCAATCCCTGGCGCAATTAAAATTTGTGACAGTTGAAAATTATTTTTTGAAAAATTTACTATAGAAAAGGCAATTCCTGGCGCAATTAAAATTTGTGACAGTTGAAAAATATTTTTTGAATAATTTACTATAGAAAAGGCAATCCCTGGCGTAATTAAAATTTGCGACAGTATAAAATTATTTTTTGAAAAATTTACTATAGAAAAGGCAATCCCTGGCGTAATTAAAATTTGTGACAGTATAAAATTAGTTTTTGAATAATTTACTATAGAAAAGGCAATCCCTGGCGCAATTAAAATTTGTGACAGTATAAAATTAGTTTTTGAAAAATTTACTATAGAAAAGTCAATCCCTGGCGCAATTAAAATTTGCGACAGTATAAAATTATTTTTTGAAAAATTTACTATAGAAAAGGCAATCCCTGGCGCAATTAAAATTTGTGACAGTATAAAATTAGTTTTTGAATAATTTACTATAGAAAAGGCAATCCCTGGGATATTTAAAATTTGCGACAGTTGAAAATTATTTTTTGAATAATTTACTATAGAAAAGTCAATCCCTGGCGCAATTAAAATTTGTGACAGTATAAAATTAGTTTTTGAAAAATTTACTATAGAAAAGTCAATCCCTGGCGCAATTAAAATTTGTGACAGTATAAAATTATTTTTTGAATAATTTACTATAGAAAAGTCAATCCCTGGCGCAATTAAAATTTGTGACAGTATAAAATTAGTTTTTGAATAATTTACTATAGAAAAGTCAATCCCTGGCGCAATTAAAATTTGTGACAGTATAAAATTATTTTTTGAATAATTTACTATAGAAAAGTCAATCCCTGGCGCAATTAAAATTTGGACAGTATAAAATTATTTTTTGAATAATTTACTATAGAAAAGTCAATCCCTGGCGCAATTAAAATTTGTGACAGTATAAAATTAGTTTTTGAATAATTTACTATAGAAAAGTCAATCCCTGGCGCAATTAAAATTTGTGACAGTATAAAATTATTTTTTGAATAATTTACTATAGAAAAGTCAATCCCTGGCGCAATTAAAATTTGCGACAGTATAAAATTAGTTTTTGAATAATTTACTATAGAAAAGTCAATCCCTGGCGCAATTAAAATTTGTGACAGTATAAAATTAGTTTTTGAATAATTTACTATAGAAAAGGCAATCCCTGGCGCAATTAAAATTTGTGACAGTTGAAAATTATTTTTTGAATAATTTACTATAGAAAAGGCAATCCCTGGCGCAATTAAAATTTGTGACAGTATAAAATTATTTTTTGAATAATTTACTATAGAAAAGGCAATCCCTGGCGTAATTAAAATTTGCGACAGTATAAAATTAGTTTTTGAATAATTTACTATAGAAAAGTCAATCCCTGGCGCAATTAAAATTTGTGACAGTATAAAATTATTTTTTGAATAATTTACTATAGAAAAGTCAATCCCTGGCGCAATTAAAATTTGTGACAGTATAAAATTATTTTTTGAATAATTTACTATAGAAATGGCAATCCCTGGGATATTTAAAATTTGCGACAGTATAAAATTAGTTTTTGAATAATTTACTATAGAAAAGTCAATCCCTGGCGCAATTAAAATTTGTGACAGTATAAAATTATTTTTTGAATAATTTACTATAGAAAAGTCAATCCCTGGCGTAATTAAAATTTGCGACAGTATAAAATTAGTTTTTGAATAATTTACTATAGAAAAGTCAATCCCTGGCGCAATTAAAATTTGTGACAGTATAAAATTAGTTTTTGAATAATTTACTATAGAAAAGGCAATCCCTGGCGTAATTAAAATTTGCGACAGTATAAAATTATTTTTTGAATAATTTACTATAGAAAAGGCAATCCCTGGCGTAATTAAAATTTGCGACAGTATAAAATTAGTTTTTGAATAATTTACTATAGAAAAGGCAATCCCTGGCGTAATTAAAATTTGTGACAGTATAAAATTATTTTTTGAATAATTTACTATAGAAAAGGCAATCCCTGGCGCAATTAAAATTTGTGACAGTATAAAATTATTTTTTGAATAATTTACTATAGAAAAGGCAATCCCTGGGATATTTAAAATTTGCGACAGTATAAAATTAGTTTTTGAATAATTTACTATAGAAAAGTCAATCCCTGGGATATTTAAAATTTGTGACAGTTGAAAATTAGTTTTTGAATAATTTACTATAGAAAAGGCAATCCCTGGCGTAATTAAAATTTGTGACAGTATAAAATTAGTTTTTGAATAATTTACTATAGAAAAGTCAATCCCTGGCGCAATTAAAATTTGCGACAGTATAAAATTAGTTTTTGAAAAATTTACTATAGAAAAGTCAATCCCTGGCGCAATTAAAATTTGTGACAGTATAAAATTATTTTTTGAATAATTTACTATAGAAAAGGCAATCCCTGGCGTAATTAAAATTTGCGACAGTATAAAATTAGTTTTTGAATAATTTACTATAGAAAAGTCAATCCCTGGCGCAATTAAAATTTGTGACAGTATAAAATTAGTTTTTGAAAAATTTACTATAGAAAAGGCAATCCCTGGCGCAATTAAAATTTGTGACAGTATAAAATTAGTTTTTGAAAAATTTACTATAGAAAAGGCAATCCCTGGCGCAATTAAAATTTGTGACAGTTGAAAATTATTTTTTGAATAATTTACTATAGAAAAGGCAATCCCTGGCGTAATTAAAATTTGCGACAGTATAAAATTATTTTTTGAATAATTTACTATAGAAAAGGCAATCCCTGGGATATTTAAAATTTGCGACAGTATAAAATTAGTTTTTGAATAATTTACTATAGAAAAGGCAATCCCTGGGATATTTAAAATTTGCGACAGTATAAAATTAGTTTTTGAATAATTTACTATAGAAAAGTCAATCCCTGGCGCAATTAAAATTTGTGACAGTATAAAATTAGTTTTTGAATAATTTACTATAGAAAAGGCAATCCCTGGCGCAATTAAAATTTGTGACAGTATAAAATTAGTTTTTGAATAATTTACTATAGAAAAGGCAATCCCTGGCGCAATTAAAATTTGCGACAGTATAAAATTAGTTTTTGAAAAATTTACTATAGAAAAGGCAATCCCTGGCGCAATTAAAATTTGTGACAGTATAAAATTAGTTTTTGAATAATTTACTATAGAAAAGTCAATCCCTGGCGCAATTAAAATTTGTGACAGTTGAAAATTATTTTTTGAATAATTTACTATAGAAAAGGCAATCCCTGGGATATTTAAAATTTGCGACAGTATAAAATTAGTTTTTGAATAATTTACTATAGAAAAGTCAATCCCTGGCGCAATTAAAATTTGTGACAGTATAAAATTATTTTTTGAATAATTTACTATAGAAAAGTCAATCCCTGGCGCAATTAAAATTTGTGACAGTTGAAAATTATTTTTTGAAAAATTTACTATAGAAAAGGCAATCCCTGGGATATTTAAAATTTGCGACAGTATAAAATTATTTTTTGAATAATTTACTATAGAAAAGTCAATCCCTGGCGCAATTAAAATTTGTGACAGTATAAAATTAGTTTTTGAAAAATTTACTATAGAAAAGTCAATCCCTGGCGCAATTAAAATTTGTGACAGTTGAAAATTATTTTTTGAATAATTTACTATAGAAAAGTCAATCCCTGGCGTAATTAAAATTTGTGACAGTATAAAATTAGTTTTTGAAAAATTTACTATAGAAAAGTCAATCCCTGGGATATTTAAAATTTGTGACAGTTGAAAATTAGTTTTTGAATAATTTACTATAGAAAAGGCAATCCCTGGCGTAATTAAAATTTGCGACAGTATAAAATTAGTTTTTGAATAATTTACTATAGAAAAGTCAATCCCTGGCGCAATTAAAATTTGTGACAGTATAAAATTATTTTTTGAATAATTTACTATAGAAAAGTCAATCCCTGGCGCAATTAAAATTTGCGACAGTATAAAATTAGTTTTTGAATAATTTACTATAGAAAAGTCAATCCCTGGCGCAATTAAAATTTGTGACAGTATAAAATTAGTTTTTGAATAATTTACTATAGAAAAGGCAATCCCTGGCGCAATTAAAATTTGTGACAGTTGAAAATTATTTTTTGAATAATTTACTATAGAAAAGGCAATCCCTGGCGCAATTAAAATTTGTGACAGTATAAAATTATTTTTTGAATAATTTACTATAGAAAAGGCAATCCCTGGCGTAATTAAAATTTGCGACAGTATAAAATTAGTTTTTGAATAATTTACTATAGAAAAGTCAATCCCTGGCGCAATTAAAATTTGTGACAGTATAAAATTATTTTTTGAATAATTTACTATAGAAAAGTCAATCCCTGGCGCAATTAAAATTTGTGACAGTATAAAATTATTTTTTGAATAATTTACTATAGAAAAGGCAATCCCTGGGATATTTAAAATTTGCGACAGTATAAAATTAGTTTTTGAATAATTTACTATAGAAAAGTCAATCCCTGGCGCAATTAAAATTTGTGACAGTATAAAATTATTTTTTGAATAATTTACTATAGAAAAGGCAATCCCTGGGATATTTAAAATTTGCGACAGTATAAAATTATTTTTTGAATAATTTACTATAGAAAAGTCAATCCCTGGCGCAATTAAAATTTGTGACAGTATAAAATTAGTTTTTGAATAATTTACTATAGAAAAGTCAATCCCTGGCGCAATTAAAATTTGCGACAGTATAAAATTAGTTTTTGAAAAATTTACTATAGAAAAGTCAATCCCTGGCGCAATTAAAATTTGTGACAGTTGAAAATTATTTTTTGAATAATTTACTATAGAAAAGGCAATCCCTGGCGTAATTAAAATTTGCGACAGTATAAAATTATTTTTTGAAAAATTTACTATAGAAAAGGCAATCCCTGGCGTAATTAAAATTTGTGACAGTATAAAATTAGTTTTTGAATAATTTACTATAGAAAAGGCAATCCCTGGCGTAATTAAAATTTGCGACAGTATAAAATTATTTTTTGAATAATTTACTATAGAAAAGGCAATCCCTGGGATATTTAAAATTTGCGACAGTATAAAATTATTTTTTGAATAATTTACTATAGAAAAGTCAATCCCTGGCGCAATTAAAATTTGTGACAGTATAAAATTAGTTTTTGAATAATTTACTATAGAAAAGTCAATCCCTGGCGCAATTAAAATTTGCGACAGTATAAAATTAGTTTTTGAAAAATTTACTATAGAAAAGTCAATCCCTGGCGCAATTAAAATTTGTGACAGTTGAAAATTATTTTTTGAATAATTTACTATAGAAAAGGCAATCCCTGGCGTAATTAAAATTTGCGACAGTATAAAATTATTTTTTGAAAAATTTACTATAGAAAAGGCAATCCCTGGCGTAATTAAAATTTGTGACAGTATAAAATTAGTTTTTGAATAATTTACTATAGAAAAGGCAATCCCTGGCGTAATTAAAATTTGCGACAGTATAAAATTATTTTTTGAATAATTTACTATAGAAAAGGCAATCCCTGGCGCAATTAAAATTTGTGACAGTATAAAATTATTTTTTGAATAATTTACTATAGAAAAGGCAATCCCTGGCGTAATTAAAATTTGCGACAGTATAAAATTAGTTTTTGAATAATTTACTATAGAAAAGTCAATCCCTGGCGCAATTAAAATTTGTGACAGTATAAAATTATTTTTTGAATAATTTACTATAGAAAAGTCAATCCCTGGCGCAATTAAAATTTGTGACAGTATAAAATTATTTTTTGAATAATTTACTATAGAAAAGGCAATCCCTGGGATATTTAAAATTTGCGACAGTATAAAATTATTTTTTGAATAATTTACTATAGAAAAGTCAATCCCTGGCGCAATTAAAATTTGTGACAGTTGAAAATTATTTTTTGAATAATTTACTATAGAAAAGGCAATCCCTGGGATATTTAAAATTTGCGACAGTATAAAATTATTTTTTGAATAATTTACTATAGAAAAGTCAATCCCTGGCGCAATTAAAATTTGTGACAGTATAAAATTAGTTTTTGAATAATTTACTATAGAAAAGTCAATCCCTGGCGCAATTAAAATTTGCGACAGTATAAAATTAGTTTTTGAAAAATTTACTATAGAAAAGTCAATCCCTGGCGCAATTAAAATTTGTGACAGTTGAAAATTATTTTTTGAATAATTTACTATAGAAAAGGCAATGCCTGGCGTAATTAAAATTTGCGACAGTATAAAATTATTTTTTGAAAAATTTACTATAGAAAAGGCAATCCCTGGCGCAATTAAAATTTGTGACAGTATAAAATTAGTTTTTGAATAATTTACTATAGAAAAGTCAATCCCTGGCGCAATTAAAATTTGTGACAGTATAAAATTAGTTTTTGAATAATTTACTATAGAAAAGGCAATCCCTGGCGCAATTAAAATTTGTGACAGTTGAAAATTATTTTTTGAATAATTTACTATAGAAAAGGCAATCCCTGGCGCAATTAAAATTTGTGACAGTATAAAATTATTTTTTGAATAATTTACTATAGAAAAGGCAATCCCTGGGATATTTAAAATTTGCGACAGTATAAAATTAGTTTTTGAAAAATTTACTATAGAAAAGTCAATCCCTGGCGCAATTAAAATTTGTGACAGTTGAAAATTATTTTTTGAATAATTTACTATAGAAAAGGCAATCCCTGGCGTAATTAAAATTTGCGACAGTATAAAATTATTTTTTGAAAAATTTACTATAGAAAAGGCAATCCCTGGCGCAATTAAAATTTGTGACAGTATAAAATTAGTTTTTGAATAATTTACTATAGAAAAGGCAATCCCTGGGATATTTAAAATTTGCGACAGTATAAAATTAGTTTTTGAATAATTTACTATAGAAAAGTCAATCCCTGGCGCAATTAAAATTTGTGACAGTATAAAATTAGTTTTTGAATAATTTACTATAGAAAAGGCAATCCCTGGGATATTTAAAATTTGCGACAGTATAAAATTAGTTTTTGAATAATTTACTATAGAAAAGTCAATCCCTGGCGCAATTAAAATTTGTGACAGTATAAAATTATTTTTTGAATAATTTACTATAGAAAAGTCAATCCCTGGGATATTTAAAATTTGTGACAGTTGAAAATTATTTTTTGAATAATTTACTATAGAAAAGTCAATCCCTGGCGCAATTAAAATTTGCGACAGTATAAAATTAGTTTTTGAAAAATTTACTATAGAAAAGTCAATCCCTGGCGCAATTAAAATTTGTGACAGTTGAAAATTAGTTTTTGAATAATTTACTATAGAAAAGGCAATCCCTGGGATATTTAAAATTTGCGACAGTATAAAATTAGTTTTTGAATAATTTACTATAGAAAAGTCAATCCCTGGCGCAATTAAAATTTGTGACAGTATAAAATTAGTTTTTGAATAATTTACTATAGAAAAGTCAATCCCTGGGATATTTAAAATTTGTGACAGTTGAAAATTATTTTTTGAATAATTTACTATAGAAAAGTCAATCCCTGGCGCAATTAAAATTTGCGACAGTATAAAATTAGTTTTTGAAAAATTTACTATAGAAAAGGCAATCCCTGGCGCAATTAAAATTTGTGACAGTTGAAAATTATTTTTTGAATAATTTACTATAGAAAAGGCAATCCCTGGGATATTTAAAATTTGCGACAGTATAAAATTAGTTTTTGAATAATTTACTATAGAAAAGTCAATCCCTGGCGCAATTAAAATTTGTGACAGTATAAAATTATTTTTTGAATAATTTACTATAGAAAAGGCAATCCCTGGGATATTTAAAATTTGCGACAGTATAAAATTATTTTTTGAATAATTTACTATAGAAAAGGCAATCCCTGGCGTAATTAAAATTTGTGACAGTATAAAATTAGTTTTTGAATAATTTACTATAGAAAAGTCAATCCCTGGCGCAATTAAAATTTGTGACAGTATAAAATTATTTTTTGAATAATTTACTATAGAAAAGGCAATCCCTGGGATATTTAAAATTTTATACTGTCGCAAATTTTAAATATCCCAGGGATTGCCTTTTCTATAGTAAATTTTTCAAAAAATAATTTTCAACTGTCACAAATTTTAATTGCGCCAGGGATTGACTTTTCTATAGTAAATTATTCAAAAAATAATTTTATACAGTATAAAATTAGTTTTTGAATAATTTACTATAGAAAAGTCAATCCCTGGCGCAATTAAAATTTGTGACAGTTGAAAATTATTTTTTGAATAATTTACTATAGAAAAGGCAATCCCTGGGATATTTAAAATTTGCGACAGTATAAAATTAGTTTTTGAATAATTTACTATAGAAAAGTCAATCCCTGGCGTAATTAAAATTTGTGACAGTATAAAATTATTTTTTGAATAATTTACTATAGAAAGGTCAATCCCTGGCGCAATTAAAATTTGTGACAGTTGAAAATTATTTTTTGAAAAATTTACTATAGAAAAGGCAATCCCTGGGATATTTAAAATTTGCGACAGTATAAAATTATTTTTTGAATAATTTACTATAGAAAAGTCAATCCCTGGCGCAATTAAAATTTGTGACAGTTGAAAATTATTTTTTGAATAATTTACTATAGAAAAGGCAATCCCTGGCGTAATTAAAATTTGCGACAGTATAAAATTATTTTTTGAATAATTTACTATAGAAAAGTCAATCCCTGGCGCAATTAAAATTTGTGACAGTATAAAATTATTTTTTGAATAATTTACTATAGAAAAGTCAATCCCTGGCGCAATTAAAATTTGTGACAGTTGAAAATTATTTTTTGAATAATTTACTATAGAAAAGGCAATCCCTGGGATATTTAAAATTTGCGACAGTATAAAATTAGTTTTTGAATAATTTACTATAGAAAAGTCAATCCCTGGCGCAATTAAAATTTGTGACAGTTGAAAATTATTTTTTGAATAATTTACTATAGAAAAGGCAATCCCTGGGATATTTAAAATTTGCGACAGTATAAAATTAGTTTTTGAATAATTTACTATAGAAAAGTCAAACCCTGGCGCAATTAAAATTTGTGACAGTATAAAATTAGTTTTTGAATAATTTACTATAGAAAAGTCAATCCCTGGCGCAATTAAAATTTGTGACAGTTGAAAATTATTTTTTGAATAATTTACTATAGAAAAGGCAATCCCTGGGATATTTAAAATTTGCGACAGTATAAAATTAGTTTTTGAATAATTTACTATAGAAAAGTCAATCCCTGGCGCAATTAAAATTTGTGACAGTATAAAATTAGTTTTTGAATAATTTACTATAGAAAAGTCAATCCCTGGCGCAATTAAAATTTGTGACAGTATAAAATTATTTTTTGAATAATTTACTATAGAAAAGTCAATCCCTGGCGCAATTAAAATTTGTGACAGTATAAAATTATTTTTTGAATAATTTACTATAGAAAAGTCAATCCCTGGCGCAATTAAAATTTGTGACAGTTGAAAATTATTTTTTGAAAAATTTACTATAGAAAAGGCAATCCCTGGGATATTTAAAATTTGCGACAGTATAAAATTATTTTTTGAATAATTTACTATAGAAAAGTCAATCCCTGGCGCAATTAAAATTTGTGACAGTTGAAAATTATTTTTTGAATAATTTACTATAGAAAAGTCAATCCCTGGCGCAATTAAAATTTGTGACAGTTGAAAATTATTTTTTGAATAATTTACTATAGAAAAGGCAATCCCTGGCGTAATTAAAATTTGTCACAGTATAAAATTATTTTTTGAATAATTTACTATAGAAAAGTCAATCCCTGGCGCAATTAAAATTTGTGACAGTATAAAATTATTTTTTGAATAATTTACTATAGAAAAGTCAATCCCTGGCGCAATTAAAATTTGTGACAGTTGAAAATTATTTTTTGAATAATTTACTATAGAAAAGGCAATCCCTGGGATATTTAAAATTTGCGACAGTATAAAATTAGTTTTTGAATAATTTACTATAGAAAAGTCAATCCCTGGCGCAATTAAAATTTGTGACAGTTGAAAATTATTTTTTGAATAATTTACTATAGAAAAGGCAATCCCTGGGATATTTAAAATTTGCGACAGTATAAAATTAGTTTTTGAATAATTTACTATAGAAAAGGCAATCCCTGGGATATTTAAAATTTGCGACAGTATAAAATTAGTTTTTGAATAATTTACTATAGAAAAGTCAATCCCTGGCGCAATTAAAATTTGTGACAGTATAAAATTAGTTTTTGAATAATTTACTATAGAAAAGTCAATCCCTGGCGCAATTAAAATTTGTGACAGTTGAAAATTATTTTTTGAATAATTTACTATAGAAAAGGCAATCCCTGGGATATTTAAAATTTGCGACAGTATAAAATTAGTTTTTGAATAATTTACTATAGAAAAGTCAATCCCTGGCGCAATTAAAATTTGTGACAGTATAAAATTAGTTTTTGAATAATTTACTATAGAAAAGTCAATCCCTGGCGCAATTAAAATTTGTGACAGTATAAAATTATTTTTTGAATAATTTACTATAGAAAAGTCAATCCCTGGCGCAATTAAAATTTGTGACAGTATAAAATTATTTTTTGAATAATTTACTATAGAAAAGTCAATCCCTGGCGCAATTAAAATTTGTGACAGTTGAAAATTATTTTTTGAAAAATTTACTATAGAAAAGGCAATCCCTGGGATATTTAAAATTTGCGACAGTATAAAATTATTTTTTGAATAATTTACTATAGAAAAGTCAATCCCTGGCGCAATTAAAATTTGTGACAGTTGAAAATTATTTTTTTGAATAAAATTTTAATTGCGCCAGGGATTGACTTTTCTATAGTAAATTATTCAAAAAATAATTTTATACTGTCACAAATTTTAATTGCGCCAGGGATTGACTTTTCTATAGTAAATTATTCAAAAAATAATTTTATACTGTCACAAATTTTAATTACGCCAGGGATTGCCTTTTCTATAGTAAATTATTCAAAAAATAATTTTCAACTGTCACAAATTTTAATTGCGCCAGGGATTGACTTTTCTATAGTAAATTATTCAAAAAATAATTTTCAACTGTCACAAATTTTAATTGCGCCAGGGATTGACTTTTCTATAGTAAATTATTCAAAAAATAATTTTCAACTGTCACAAATTTTAATTGCGCCAGGGATTGACTTTTCTATAGTAAATTATTCAAAAACTAATTTTATACTGTCGCAAATTTTAAATATCCCAGGGATTGACTTTTCTATAGTAAATTATTCAAAAACTATTTTTATACTGTCACAAATTTTATGTGCGCCAGGGATTGCCTTTTCTATAGTAAATTTTTTGAATAATTTACTATAGAAAAGTCAATCCCTGGCGCAATTAAAATTTTATTCAAAAAATAATTTTCAACTGTCACAAATTTTAATTGCGCCAGGGATTGACTTTTCTATAGTAAATTATTCAAAAAATAATTTTATACTGTCGCAAATTTTAAATATCCCAGGGATTGCCTTTTCTATAGTAAATTTTTCAAAAAATAATTTTCAACTGTCACAAATTTTAATTGCGCCAGGGATTGACTTTTCTATAGTAAATTATTCAAAAAATAATTTTATACTGTCACAAATTTTAATTGCGCCAGGGATTGCCTTTTCTATAGTAAATTATTCAAAAAAATAATTTTCAACTGTCACAAATTTTAATTGCGCCAGGGATTGACTTTTCTATAGTAAATTATTCAAAAACTAATTTTATACTGTCGCAAATTTTAATTACGCCAGGGATTGCCTTTTCTATAGTAAATTTTTCAAGAAATAATTTTCAACTGTCACAAATTTTAATTGCGCCAGGGATTGACTTTTCTATAGTAAATTATTCAAAAACTAATTTTATACTGTCGCAAATTTTAAATATCCCAGGGATTGACTTTTCTATAGTAAATTATTCAAAAACTAATTTTATACTGTCACAAATTTTATGTGCGCCAGGGATTGCCTTTTCTATAGAAAATTATTCAAAAAATAATTTTCAACTGTCACAAATTTTAATTGCGCCAGGGATTGCCTTTTCTATAGTAAATTATTCAAAAACTAATTTTATACTGTCACAAATTTTAATTGCGCCAGGGATTGACTTTTCTATAGTAAATTATTCAAAAACTAATTTTATACTGTCACAAATTTTAATTGCGCCAGGGATTGACTTTTCTATAGTAAATTATTCAAAAACTAATTTTATACTGTCGCAAATTTTAAATATCCCAGGGATTGCCTTTTCTATAGTAAATTATTCAAAAAATAATTTTCAACTGTCACAAATTTTAATTGCGCCAGGGATTGACTTTTCTATAGTAAATTATTCAAAAAATAATTTTATACTGTCACAAATTTTAATTGCGCCAGGGATTGACTTTTCTATAGTAAATTATTCAAAAAATAATTTTATACTGTCACAAATTTTAATTGCGCCAGGGATTGACTTTTCTATAGTAAATTATTCAAAAACTAATTTTATACTGTCGCAAATTTTAAATATCCCAGGGATTGCCTTTTCTATAGTAAATTATTCAAAAAATAATTTGCAACTGTCACAAATTTTAATTGCGCCAGGGATTGCCTTTTCTATAGTAAATTATTCAAAAAATAATTTTATACTGTCGCAAATTTTAATTACGCCAGGGATTGCCTTTTCTATAGTAAATTATTCAAAAACTAATTTTCAACTGTCACAAATTTTAATTGCGCCAGGGATTGACTTTTCTATAGTAAATTATTCAAAAACTAATTTTATACTGTCACAAATTTTAATTACGCCAGGGATTGACTTTTCTATAGTAAATTATTCAAAAACTAATTTTATACTGTCGCAAATTTTAAATATCCCAGGGATTGCCTTTTCTATAGTAAATTATTCAAAAAATAATTTTATACTGTCACAAATTTTAATTGCGCCAGGGATTGACTTTTCTATAGTAAATTATTCAAAAAATAATTTTATACTGTCACAAATTTTAATTGCGCCAGGGATTGACTTTTCTATAGTAAATTATTCAAAAAATAATTTTATACTGTCACAAATTTTAATTGCGCCAGGGATTGACTTTTCTATAGTAAATTATTCAAAAACTAATTTTATACTGTCGCAAATTTTAAATATCCCAGGGATTGCCTTTTCTATAGTAAATTATTCAAAAAATAATTTGCAACTGTCACAAATTTTAATTGCGCCAGGGATTGCCTTTTCTATAGTAAATTATTCAAAAAATAATTTTATACTGTCGCAAATTTTAATTACGCCAGGGATTGCCTTTTCTATAGTAAATTATTCAAAAACTAATTTTCAACTGTCACAAATTTTAATTGCGCCAGGGATTGACTTTTCTATAGTAAATTATTCAAAAACTAATTTTATACTGTCACAAATTTTAATTACGCCAGGGATTGACTTTTCTATAGTAAATTATTCAAAAACTAATTTTATACTGTCGCAAATTTTAAATATCCCAGGGATTGCCTTTTCTATAGTAAATTATTCAAAAAATAATTTTATACTGTCACAAATTTTAATTGCGCCAGGGATTGACTTTTCTATAGTAAATTATTCAAAAACTAATTTTATACTGTCGCAAATTTTAATTACGCCAGGGATTGCCTTTTCTATAGTAAATTATTCAAAAAATAATTTTCAACTGTCACAAATTTTAATTGCGCCAGGGATTGACTTTTCTATAGTAAATTATTCAAAAAATAATTTTATACTGTCACAAATTTTAATTGCGCCAGGGATTGACTTTTCTATAGTAAATTATTCAAAAAATAATTTTATACTGTCACAAATTTTAATTGCGCCAGGGATTGACTTTTCTATAGTAAATTATTCAAAAACTAATTTTATACTGTCGCAAATTTTAAATATCCCAGGGATTGCCTTTTCTATAGTAAATTATTCAAAAAATAATTTTCAACTGTCACAAATTTTAATTGCGCCAGGGATTGCCTTTTCTATAGTAAATTTTTCAAAAACTAATTTTATACTGTCACAAATTTTAATTACGCCAGGGATTGACTTTTCTATAGTAAATTATTCAAAAAATAATTTTATACTGTCGCAAATTTTAAATATCCCAGGGATTGCCTTTTCTATAGTAAATTATTCAAAAAATAATTTTCAACTGTCACAAATTTTAATTGAGCCAGGGATTGACTTTTCTATAGTAAATTATTCAAAAAATAATTTTATACTGTCACAAATTTTAATTGCGCCAGGGATTGACTTTTCTATAGTAAATTATTCAAAAAATAATTTTATACTGTCGCAAATTTTAAATATCCCAGGGATTGCCTTTTCTATAGTAAATTTTTCAAAAAATAATTTTCAACTGTCACAAATTTTAATTGCGCCAGGGATTGACTTTTCTATAGTAAATTATTCAAAAAATAATTTTCAACTGTCACAAATTTTAATTGCGCCAGGGATTGACTTTTCTATAGTAAATTATTCAAAAACTAATTTTATACTGTCGCAAATTTTAAATATCCCAGGGATTGCCTTTTCTATAGTAAATTATTCAAAAAATAATTTTCAACTGTCACAAATTTTAATTGCGCCAGGGATTGACTTTTCTATAGTAAATTATTCAAAAAATAATTTTATACTGTCACAAATTTTAATTGCGCCAGGGATTGACTTTTCTATAGTAAATTATTCAAAAAATAATTTTATACTGTCGCAAATTTTAAATATCCCAGGGATTGCCTTTTCTATAGTAAATTTTTCAAAAAATAATTTTCAACTGTCACAAATTTTAATTGCGCCAGGGATTGACTTTTCTATAGTAAATTATTCAAAAAATAATTTTATACTGTCACAAATTTTAATTGCGCCAGGGATTGACTTTTCTATAGTAAATTATTCAAAAAATAATTTTATACTGTCACAAATTTTAATTGCGCCAGGGATTGACTTTTCTATAGTAAATTATTCAAAAAATAATTTTATACTGTCGCAAATTTTAAATATCCCAGGGATTGCCTTTTCTATAGTAAATTTTTCAAAAAATAATTTTCAACTGTCACAAATTTTAATTGCGCCAGGGATTGACTTTTCTATAGTAAATTATTCAAAAACTAATTTTATACTGTCACAAATTTTAATTGCGCCAGGGATTGACTTTTCTATAGTAAATTATTCAAAAACTAATTTTATACTGTCACAAATTTTATGTGCGCCAGGGATTGCCTTTTCTATAGTAAATTATTCAAAAACTAATTTTATACTGTCGCAAATTTTAATTACGCCAGGGATTGCCTTTTCTATAGTAAATTATTCAAAAAATAATTTTATACTGTCGCAAATTTTAATTACGCCAGGGATTGCCTTTTCTATAGTAAATTATTCAAAAACTAATTTTATACTGTCACAAATTTTAATTGCGCCAGGGATTGCCTTTTCTATAGTAAATTTTTCAAAAAATAATTTTATACTGTCACAAATTTTAATTGCGCCAGGGATTGACTTTTCTATAGTAAATTATTCAAAAACTAATTTTATACTGTCACAAATTTTAATTGCGCCAGGGATTGACTTTTCTATAGTAAATTATTCAAAAAATAATTTTATACTGTCACAAATTTTAATTGCGCCAGGGATTGACTTTTCTATAGTAAATTATTCAAAAACTAATTTTCAACTGTCACAAATTTTAATTACGCCAGGGATTGACTTTTCTATAGTAAATTATTCAAAAACTAATTTTATACTGTCACAAATTTTAATTGCGCCAGGGATTGACTTTTCTATAGTAAATTATTCAAAAAATAATTTTATACTGTCACAAATTTTAATTGCGCCAGGGATTGACTTTTCTATAGTAAATTATTCAAAAACTAATTTTATACTGTCGCAAATTTTAATTACGCCAGGGATTGACTTTTCTATAGTAAATTATTCAAAAACTAATTTTATACTGTCGAAAATTTTAATTACGCCAGGGATTGCCTTTTCTATAGTAAATTATTCAAAAACTAATTTTCAACTGTCACAAATTTTAATTGCGCCAGGGATTGACTTTTCTATAGTAAATTATTCAAAAACTAATTTTATACTGTCACAAATTTTAATTACGCCAGGGATTGACTTTTCTATAGTAAATTATTCAAAAAATAATTTTATACTGTCGCAAATTTTAATTACGCCAGGGATTGCCTTTTCTATAGTAAATTATTCAAAAACTAATTTTATACTGTCGCAAATTTTAATTACGCCAGGGATTGCCTTTTCTATAGTAAATTATTCAAAAAATAATTTTCAACTGTCACAAATTTTAATTGCGCCAGGGATTGACTTTTCTATAGTAAATTATTCAAAAAATAATTTTATACTGTCACAAATTTTAATTGCGCCAGGGATTGACTCTTCTATAGTAAATTATTCAAAAAATAATTTTATACTGTCACAAATTTTAATTGCGCCAGGGATTGACTTTTCTATAGTAAATTATTCAAAAACTAATTTTATACTGTCGCAAATTTTAAATATCCCAGGGATTGCCTTTTCTATAGTAAATTATTCAAAAAATAATTTTCAACTGTCACAAATTTTAATTGCGCCAGGGATTGCCTTTTCTATAGTAAATTTTTCAAAAACTAATTTTATACTGTCACAAATTTTAATTACGCCAGGGATTGACTTTTCTATAGTAAATTATTCAAAAAATAATTTTATACTGTCGCAAATTTTAAATATCCCAGGGATTGCCTTTTCTATAGTAAATTATTCAAAAAATAATTTTCAACTGTCACAAATTTTAATTGCGCCAGGGATTGACTTTTCTATAGTAAATTATTCAAAAAATAATTTTATACTGTCACAAATTTTAATTGCGCCAGGGATTGACTTTTCTATAGTAAATTATTCAAAAAATAATTTTATACTGTCGCAAATTTTAAATATCCAGGGATTGCCTTTTCTATAGTAAATTTTTCAAAAAATAATTTTCAACTGTCACAAATTTTAATTGCGCCAGGGATTGACTTTTCTATAGTAAATTATTCAAAAAATAATTTTCAACTGTCACAAATTTTAATTGCGCCAGGGATTTGACTTTTCTATAGTAAATTATTCAAAAACTAATTTTATACTGTCGCAAATTTTAAATATCCCAGGGATTGCCTTTTCTATAGTAAATTATTCAAAAAATAATTTTTCAACTGTCACAAATTTTAATTGCGCCAGGGATTGACTTTTCTATAGTAAATTATTCAAAAAATAATTTTATTACTGTCACAAATTTTTAATTGCGCCAGGGATTGACTTTTCTATAGTAAATTATTCAAAAAAATAATTTTATACTGTCGCAAATTTTAAATATCCCAGGGATTGCCTTTTCTATAGTAAATTTTTCAAAAAATAATTTTCAACTGTCACAATTTTAATTGCGCCAGGGAATTGACTTTTCTATAGTAAATTATTCATAAAAACTAATTTTATACTGTCACAAATTTTAATTGCGCCAGGGATTGACTTTTCTATAGTAAATTATTCAAAAAATAATTTTATACTTGTCACAAATTTTAATTGCGCCAGGGAGTTGACTTTTCTATAGTAAATTATTCAAAAAATAATTTTATACTGTCGCAAATTTTAATATCCCAGGGATTGCCTTTTCTATAGTAAATTTTTCAAAAATAATTTTCAACTGTCACAAATTTTAATTGCGCCAGGGATTGACTTTCTATAGTAAATTATTCAAAAACTAATTTTTATACTGTCACAAATTTTAATTGCGCCAGGGATTGACTTTTCTATAGTAAATTATTCAAAAACTAATTTTATACTGTCACAAATTTTATTGTGCGCCAGGGATTGCCTTTTCTATAGTAAATTATTCAAAAACTAATTTTATACTGTCGCAAATTTTAATTACGCCAGGGATTGCCTTTTCTATAGTAAATTATTCAAAAAATAATTTTATACTGTCGCAAATTTTAATTACGCCAGGGATTGCCTTTTCTATAGTAAATTATTCAAAAACTAATTTTATACTGTCACAAATTTAATTGCGCCAGGGATTGCCTTTTCTATAAGTAAATTTTTCAAAAAATAATTTTATACTGTCACAAATTTTAATTGCGCCAGGGATTGACTTTTCTATAGTAAATTATTCAAAAACTAATTTTATACTGTCACAAATTTTAATTGCGCCAGGGATTGACTTTTCTATAGTAAATTATTCAAAAACTAATTTTCAACTGTCACAAATTTTAATTACGCCAGGGATTGCCTTTTCTATAGTAAATTATTCAAAAACTAATTTTATACTGTCGCAAATTTTAATTACGCCAGGGATTGCGCTTTTCTATAGTAAATTATTCAAAAAATAATTTTTATACTGTCGCAAATTTTAAATATCCCAGGGATTGCCTCTTTCTATAGTAAATTATTCAAAAAATAATTTTATACCTGTCACAAATTTTAATTGCGCCAGGGATTGACTTTTCTATAGTAAATTATTCAAAAACTAATTTTATACTGTCACAAATTTTAATTGCGCCAGGGATTGACTTTTCTATAGTAAATTATTCAAAAACCTAATTTTATACTGTCACAAATTTTAATTGCGCCAGGGATTGACTTTTCTATAGTAAATTATTCAAAAACTAATTTTATACTGTCGCAAATTTTAAATATCCCAGGGATTGCCTTTTCTATAGTAAATTATTCAAAAAATAATTTTATACTGTCGCAAATTTTAAATATCCCAGGGATTGCCTTTTCTATAGTAAATTTTTCAAAAAATAATTTTCAACTGTCACAAATTTTAATTGCGCCAGGGATTGACTTTTCTATAGTAAATTATTCAAAAAATAATTTTTCAACTGTCACAAATTTTAATTGCGCCAGGGATTGACTTTTCTATAGTAAATTATTCAAAAACTAATTTTATACCTGTCACAAATTTTAATTGCGCCAGGGATTGACTTTTCTATAGTAAATTATTCAAAAACTAATTTTATACTGTCGCAAATTTTAATTACGCCAGGGATTGCCTTTTCTATAGTAAATTATTCAAAAACTAATTTTATACTGTCGCAAATTTTAAATATCCCAGGGATTGCCTTTTCTATAGTAAATTATTCAAAAAATAATTTTCAACTGTCACAAATTTTAATTGCGCCAGGGATTGACTTTTCTATAGTAAATTATTCAAAAAATAATTTTATACTGTCACAAATTTTAATTGCGCCAGGGATTGACTTTTCTATAGGTAAATTATTCAAAAACTAATTTTATACTGTCGCAAATTTTAAATATCCCAGGGATTGCCTTTTCTATAGTAAATTTTTCAAAAATAATTTTCAAACTGTCACAAATTTTAATTGCGCCAGGGATTGACTTTTCTATAGTAAATTATTCAAAAAATAATTTTCAACTGTCACAAATTTTAATTGCGTCTATAGTAAATTATTCAAAAACTAATTTTATACTGTCACAAATTTTATGTGCGCCAGGGATTGACTTTTCTATAGTAAATTATTCAAAAACTAATTTTATACTGTCGCAAATTTTAAATATCCCAGGGATTGCCTTTTCTATAGTAAATTATTCAAAAACTAATTTTATACTGTCGCAAATTTTAATTACGCCAGGGATTGCCTTTTCTATAGTAAATTATTCAAAAAATAATTTTCAACTGTCACAAATTTTAATTGCGCCAGGGATTGCCTTTTCTATAGTAAATTTTTCAAAAAATAATTTTCAACTGTCACAAATTTTAATTGCGCCAGGGATTGACTTTTCTATAGTAAAATATTCAAAAAATAATTTTATACTGTCGCAAATTTTAAATATCCCAGGGATTGACTTTTCTATAGTAAATTATTCAAAAACTAATTTTATACTGTCGCAAATTTTAAGTATCCCAGGGATTGACTTTTCTATAGTAAATTATTCAAAAACTAATTTTATACTGTCGCAAATTTTAATTACGCCAGGGATTGCCTTTTCTATAGTAAATTATTCAAAAACTAATTTTATACTGTCGCAAATTTTAATTACGCCAGGGATTGCCTTTTCTATAGTAAATTATTCAAAAAATAATTTTATACTGTCGCAAATTTTAATTACGCCAGGGATTGCCTTTTCTATAGTAAATTTTTCAAAAAATAATTTTCAACTGTCACAAATTTTAATTGCGCCAGGGATTGACTTTTCTATAGTAAATTATTCAAAAAATAATTTTCAACTGTCACAAATTTTAATTACGCCAGGGATTGACTTTTCTATAGTAAATTATTCAAAAACTAATTTTATACTGTCACAAATTTTAATTGCGCCAGGGATTGACTTTTCTATAGTAAATTATTCAAAAACTAATTTTATACTGTCGCAAATTTTAAATATCCCAGGGATTGCCTTTTCTATAGTAAATTATTCAAAAAATAATTTTATACTGTCACAAATTTTAATTGCGCCAGGGATTGACTTTTCTATAGTAAATTATTCAAAAACTAATTTTATACTGTCACAAATTTTAATTGCGCCAGGGATTGACTTTTCTATAGTAAATTATTCAAAAAATAATTTTATACTGTCACAAATTTTAATTGCGCCAGGGATTGACTTTTCTATAGTAAATTATTCAAAAACTAATTTTATACTGCCGCAAATTTTAAATATCCCAGGGATTGCCTTTTCTATAGTAAATTATTCAAAAAATAATTTTCAACTGTCACAAATTTTAATTGCGCCAGGGATTGACTTTTCTATAGTAAATTATTCAAAAAATAATTTTATACTGTCACAAATTTTAATTGCGCCAGGGATTGACTTTTCTATAGTAAATTATTCAAAAAATAATTTTATACTGTCACAAATTTTAATTGCGCCAGGGATTGACTTTTCTATAGTAAATTATTCAAAAACTAATTTTATACTGTCGCAAATTTTAAATATCCCAGGGATTGCCTTTTCTATAGTAAATTTTTCAAAAAATAATTTTCAACTGTCACAAATTTTAATTGCGCCAGGGATTGACTTTTCTATAGTAAATTATTCAAAAAATAATTTTCAACTGTCACAAATTTTAATTGCGCCAGGGATTGACTTTTCTATAGTAAATTATTCAAAAACTAATTTTATACTGTCACAAATTTTAATTGCGCCAGGGATTGACTTTTCTATAGTAAATTATTCAAAAACTAATTTTATACTGTCGCAAATTTTAAATATCCCAGGGATTGCCTTTTCTATAGTAAATTATTCAAAAACTAATTTTATACTGTCGCAAATTTTAATTACGCCAGGGATTGCCTTTTCTATAGTAAATTATTCAAAAAATAATTTTCAACTGTCACAAATTTTAATTGCGCCAGGGATTGCCTTTTCTATAGTAAATTTTTCAAAAAATAATTTTATACTGTCGCAAATTTTAATTACGCCAGGGATTGCCTTTTCTATAGTAAATTTTTCAAAAAATAATTTTCAACTGTCACAAATTTTAATTGCGCCAGGGATTGACTTTTCTATAGTAAATTATTCAAAAAATAATTTTCAACTGTCACAAATTTTATGTGCGCCAGGGATTGCCTTTTCTATAGTAAATTATTCAAAAAATAATTTTCAACTGTCACAAATTTTAATTGCGCCAGGGATTGACTTTTCTATAGTAAATTATTCAAAAACTAATTTTATACTGTCGCAAATTTTAAATATCCCAGGGATTGCCTTTTCTATAGTAAATTATTCAAAAAATAATTTTATACTGTCACAAATTTTAATTGCGCCAGGGATTGACTTTTCTATAGTAAATTATTCAAAAACTAATTTTATACTGTCACAAATTTTAATTGCGCCAGGGATTGACTTTTCTATAGTAAATTATTCAAAAAATAATTTTATACTGTCACAAATTTTAATTGCGCCAGGGATTGCCTTTTCTATAGTAAATTTTTCAAAAAATAATTTTCAACTGTCACAAATTTTAATTGCGCCAGGGATTGACTTTTCTATAGTAAATTATTCAAAAAATAATTTTATACTGTCACAAATTTTAATTACGCCAGGGATTGCCTTTTCTATAGTAAATTTTTCAAAAAATAATTTTCAACTGTCACAAATTTTAATTGCGCCAGGGATTGACTTTTCTATAGTAAATTATTCAAAAACTAATTTTATACTGTCGCAAATTTTAAATATCCCAGGGATTGACTTTTCTATAGTAAATTATTCAAAAACTAATTTTATACTGTCACAAATTTTAATTGCGCCAGGGATTGCCTTTTCTATAGTAAATTATTCAAAAACTAATTTTATACTGTCACAAATTTTAATTGCGCCAGGGATTGACTTTTCTATAGTAAATTATTCAAAAACTAATTTTATACTGTCGCAAATTTTAAATATCCCAGGGATTGCCTTTTCTATAGTAAATTTTTCAAAAAATAATTTTCAACTGTCACAAATTTTAATTGCGCCAGGGATTGACTTTTCTATAGTAAATTATTCAAAAAATAATTTTCAACTGTCACAAATTTTATGTGCGCCAGGGATTGCCTTTTCTATAGTAAATTATTCAAAAAATAATTTTCAACTGTCACAAATTTTAATTGCGCCAGGGATTGACTTTTCTATAGTAAATTATTCAAAAACTAATTTTATACTGTCGCAAATTTTAAATATCCCAGGGATTGCCTTTTCTATAGTAAATTATTCAAAAAATAATTTTATACTGTCACAAATTTTAATTGCGCCAGGGATTGACTTTTCTATAGTAAATTATTCAAAAACTAATTTTATACTGTCACAAATTTTAATTGCGCCAGGGATTGACTTTTCTATAGTAAATTATTCAAAAAATAATTTTATACTGTCACAAATTTTAATTGCGCCAGGGATTGACTTTTCTATAGTAAATTATTCAAAAACTAATTTTATACTGTCGCAAATTTTAAATATCCCAGGGATTGCCTTTTCTATAGTAAATTATTCAAAAAATAATTTTCAACTGTCACAAATTTTAATTGCGCCAGGGATTGACTTTTCTATAGTAAATTATTCAAAAAATAATTTTATACTGTCACAAATTTTAATTGCGCCAGGGATTGACTTTTCTATAGTAAATTATTCAAAAAATAATTTTATACTGTCACAAATTTTAATTGCGCCAGGGATTGACTTTTCTATAGTAAATTATTCAAAAACTAATTTTATACTGTCGCAAATTTTAAATATCCCAAGGATTGCCTTTTCTATAGTAAATTTTTCAAAAAATAATTTTCAACTGTCACAAATTTTAATTGCGCCAGGGATTGACTTTTCTATAGTAAATTATTCAAAAAATAATTTTCAACTGTCACAAATTTTAATTGCGCCAGGGATTGACTTTTCTATAGTAAATTATTCAAAAACTAATTTTATACTGTCACAAATTTTAATTGCGCCAGGGATTGACTTTTCTATAGTAAATTATTCAAAAACTAATTTTATACTGTCGCAAATTTTAAATATCCCAGGGATTGCCTTTTCTATAGTAAATTATTCAAAAACTAATTTTATACTGTCGCAAATTTTAATTACGCCAGGGATTGCCTTTTCTATAGTAAATTATTCAAAAAATAATTTTATACTGTCACAAATTTTAATTGCGCCAGGGATTGACTTTTCTATAGTAAATTATTCAAAAACTAATTTTATACTGTCACAAATTTTAATTGCGCCAGGGATTGACTTTTCTATAGTAAATTATTCAAAAAATAATTTTATACTGTCGCAAATTTTAATTACGCCAGGGATTGCCTTTTCTATAGTAAATTATTCAAAAAATAATTTTATACTGTCGCAAATTTTAATTACGCCAGGGATTGCCTTTTCTATAGTAAATTATTCAAAAACTAATTTTATACTGTCGCAAATTTTAAATATCCCAGGGATTGCCTTTTCTATAGTAAATTATTCAAAAACTAATTTTCAACTGTCACAAATTTTAATTGCGCCAGGGATTGCCTTTTCTATAGTAAATTATTCAAAAACTAATTTTCAACTGTCACAAATTTTAATTACGCCAGGGATTGCCTTTTCTATAGTAAATTTTTCAAAAAATAATTTTCAACTGTCACAAATTTTAATTGCGCCAGGGATTGACTTTTCTATAGTAAATTATTCAAAAACTAATTTTATACTGTCGCAAATTTTAAATATCCCAGGGATTGACTTTTCTATAGTAAATTATTCAAAAACTAATTTTATACTGTCACAAATTTTATGTGCGCCAGGGATTGCCTTTTCTATAGTAAATTATTCAAAAAATAATTTTCAACTGTCACAAATTTTAATTGCGCCAGGGATTGCCTTTTCTATAGTAAATTATTCAAAAACTAATTTTATACTGTCACAAATTTTTAATTGCGCCAGGGATTGACTTTTCTATAGTAAATTATTCAAAAACTAATTTTATACTGTCACAAATTTTAATTGCGCCAGGGATTGACTTTTCTATAGTAAATTATTCAAAAACTAATTTTATACTGTCGCAAATTTTAAATATCCCAGGGATTGCCTTTTCTATAGTAAATTATTCAAAAAATAATTTTCAACTGTCACAAATTTTAATTGCGCCAGGGATTGACTTTTCTATAGTAAATTATTCAAAAATTAATTTTATACTGTCACAAATTTTAATTGCGCCAGGGATTGACTTTTCTATAGTAAATTATTCAAAAAATAATTTTATACTGTCACAAATTTTAATTGCGCCAGGGATTGACTTTTCTATAGTAAATTATTCAAAAACTAATTTTATACTGTCGCAAATTTTAAATATCCCAGGGATTGCCTTTTCTATAGTAAATTATTCAAAAACTAATTTTATACTGTCGCAAATTTTAAATATCCCAGGGATTGCCTTTTCTATAGTAAATTTTTCAAAAAATAATTTTCAACTGTCACAAATTTTAATTGCGCCAGGGATTGACTTTTCTATAGTAAATTATTCAAAAAATAATTTTATACTGTCACAAATTTTAATTGCGCCAGGGATTGACTTTTCTATAGTAAATTATTCAAAAACTAATTTTATACTGTCGCAAATTTTAAATATCCCAGGGATTGACTTTTCTATAGTAAATTATTCAAAAATAATTTTCAACTGTCACAAATTTTAATTGCGCCAGGGATTGACTTTTCTATAGTAAATTATTCAAAAACTAATTTTATACTGTCACAAATTTTAATTGCGCCAGGGATTGACTTTTCTATAGTAAATTATTCAAAAACTAATTTTATACTGTCGCAAATTTTAATTACGCCAGGGATTGCCTTTTCTATAGTAAATTATTCTAAAACTAATTTTATACTGTCGCAAATTTTAATTACGCCAGGGATTTCCTTTTCTATAGTAAATTATTCAAAAAATAATTTTATACTGTCGCAAATTTTAATTACGCCAGGGATTGCCTTTTCTATAGTAAATTATTCAAAAACTAATTTTATACTGTCACAAATTTTAATTGCGCCAGGGATTGCCTTTTCTATAGTAAATTATTCAAAAACTAATTTTATACTGTCGCAAATTTTAATTGCGCCAGGGATTGACTTTTCTATAGTAAATTTTTCAAAAAATAATTTTCAACTGTCACAAATTTTAATTGCGCCAGGGATTGACTTTTCTATAGTAAATTATTCAAAAAATAATTTTCAACTGTCACAAATTTTATGTGCGCCAGGGATTGCCTTTTCTATAGTAAATTATTCAAAAAATAATTTTCAACTGTCACAAATTTTAATTGCGCCAGGGATTGACTTTTCTATAGTAAATTATTCAAAAACTAATTTTATACTGTCGCAAATTTTAAATATCCCAGGGATTGCCTTTTCTATAGTAAATTATTCAAAAAATAATTTTATACTGTCACAAATTTTAATTGCGCCAGGGATTGACTTTTCTATAGTAAATTATTCAAAAACTAATTTTATACTGTCACAAATTTTAATTGCGCCAGGGATTGACTTTTCTATAGTAAATTATTCAAAAAATAATTTTATACTGTCACAAATTTTAATTGCGCCAGGGATTGACTTTTCTATAGTAAATTATTCAAAAACTAATTTTATACTGTCGCAAATTTTAATTGCGCCAGGGATTGACTTTTCTATAGTAAATTATTCAAAAAATAATTTTCAACTGTCACAAATTTTAATTGCGCCAGGGATTGCCTTTTCTATAGTAAATTTTTCAAAAAATAATTTTCAACTGTCACAAATTTTAATTGCGCCAGGGATTGACTTTTCTATAGTAAATAATTCAAAAACTAATTTTATACTGTCGCAAATTTTGATTACGCCAGGGATTGCCTTTTCTATAGTAAATTATTCAAAAACTAATTTAATACTGTCGCAAATTTTAAATATCCCAGGGATTGCCTTTTCTATAGTAAATTATTCAAAAAATAATTTTCAACTGTCACAAATTTTATGTGCGCCAGGATTGCCTTTTCTATAGTAAATTATTCAAAAAATAATTTTCAACTGTCACAAATTTTAATTGCGCCAGGGATTGACTTTTCTATAGTAAATTATTCAAAAACTAATTTTATACTGTCGCCAAATTTTAAATATCCCAGGGATTGCCTTTTCTATAGTAAATTATTCAAAAAATAATTTTATACTGTCACAAATTTTAATTGCGCCAGGGATTGACTTTTCTATAGTAAATTATTCAAAAACTAATTTTATACTGTCACAAATTTTAATTGCGCCAGGGATTGACTTTTCTATAGTAAATTATTCAAAAAATAATTTTATACTGTCACAAATTTTAATTGCGCCAGGGATTGACTTTTCTATAGTAAATTATTCAAAAACTAATTTTATACTGTCGCAAATTTTAATTGGCGCCAGGGATTGACTTTTCTATAGTAAATTATTCAAAAACTAATTTTATACTGTCACAAATTTTAATTAAGCCAGGGATTGCCTTTTCTATAGTAAATTATTCAAAAAATAATTTTATACTGTCACAAATTTTAATTGCGCCAGGGATTGACTTTTCTATAGTAAATTATTCAAAAACTAATTTTATACTGTCGCAAATTTTAAATATCCCAGGGATTGCCTTTTCTATAGTAAATTATTCAAAAAATAATTTTATACTGTCACAAATTTTAATTGCGCCAGGGATTGACTTTTCTATAGTAAATTATTCAAAAACTAATTTTATACTGTCGCAAATTTTAAATATCCCAGGGATTGCCTTTTCTATAGTAAATTATTCAAAAATAATTTTATACTGTCACAAATTTTAATTGCGCCAGGGATTGACTTTTCTATAGTAAATTATTCAAAAACTAATTTTATACTGTCACAAATTTTAAATATCCCAGGGATTGCCTTTTCTATAGTAAATTATTCAAAAAATAATTTTATACTGTCACAAATTTTAATTGCGCCAGGGATTGACTTTTCTATAGTAAATTATTCAAAAACTAATTTTATACTGTCGCAAATTTTAAATATCCCAGGGATTGCCTTTTCTATAGTAAATTATTCAAAAACTAATTTTATACTGTCGCAAATTTTAATTGCGCCAGGGATTGCCTTTTCTATAGTAAATTTTTCAAAAACTAATTTTATACTGTCGCAAATTTTAAATATCCCAGGGATTGCCTTTTCTATAGTAAATTATTCAAAAATAATTTTCAACTGTCACAAATTTTAATTGCGCCAGGGATTGACTTTTCTATAGAAAATTATTCAAAAAATAATTTTATACTGTCACAAATTTTAATTGCGCCAGGGATTGACTTTTCTATAGTAAATTATTCAAAAATAATTTTCAACTGTCACAAATTTTAATTACGCCAGGGATTGACTTTTCTATAGTAAATTATTCAAAAACTAATTTTATACTGTCACAAATTTTAATTGCGCCAGGGATTGACTTTTCTATAGTAAATTTTTCAAAAACTAATTTTATACTGTCGCAAATTTTAAATATCCCAGGGATTGCCTTTTCTATAGTAAATTATTCAAAAATAATTTTATACTGTCACAAATTTTAATTGCGCCAGGGATTGACTTTTCTATAGTAAATTATTCAAAAAATAATTTAACTGTCACCAAATTTTAATTACGCCAGGGATTGCCTTTTCTATAGTAAATTATTCAAAAACTAATTTTATACTGTCACAAATTTTAATTGCGCCAGGGATTGACTTTTCTATAGTAAATTATTCAAAAACTAATTTTATACTGTCACAAATTTTAATTGCGCCAGGGATTGACTTTTCTATAGTAAATTATTCAAAAACTAATTTTATACTGTCACAAATTTTAATTACGCCAGGGATTGCCTTTTCTATAGTAAATTATTCAAAAATAATTTTATACTGTCACAAATTTAATTGCGCCAGGGATTGACTTTTCTATAGTAAATTATTCAAAAACTAATTTTATACTGTCGCAAATTTTAAATATCCCAGGGATTGCCTTTTCTATAGTAAATTATTCAAAAAATAATTTTATACTGTCACAAATTTTAATTGCGCCAGGGATTGACTTTTCTATAGTAAATTATTCAAAAACTAATTTTATACTGTCGCAAATTTTAAATATCCCAGGATTGCCTTTTCTATAGTAAATTATTCAAAAACTAATTTTCAACTGTCACAAATTTTAATTGCGCCAGGGATTGCCTTTTCTATAGTAAATTATTCAAAAAACTAATTTTATACTGTCGCAAATTTTAATTACGCCAGGGATTGCCTTTTCTATAGTAAATTATTCAAAAACTAATTTTATACTGTCACAAATTTTAATTACGCCAGGGATTGACTTTTCTATAGTAAATTATTCAAAAAATAATTTTATACTGTCGCAAATTTTAATTACGCCAGGGATTGCCTTTTCTATAGTAAATTATTCAAAACTAATTTTCAACTGTCACAAATTTTAATTGCGCCAGGGATTGCCTTTTCTATAGTAAATTATTCAAAAACTAATTTTATACTGTCGCAAATTTTAATTACGCCAGGGATTGAGCCTTTTCTATAGTAAATTATTCAAAAACTAATTTTATACTGTCACAATTTTAATTGCGCCAGGGATTGACTTTTCTATAGTAAATTATTCAAAAAATAATTTTCAACTGTCACAAATTTTAATTACGCCAGGGATTGACTTTTCTATAGTAAATTATTCAAAAACTAATTTTATACTATCGCAAATTTTAATTACGCCAGGGATTGCCTTTTCTATAGTAAATTATTCAAAAATAATTTTCAACTGTCACAAATTTTAATTGCGCCAGGGATTGACTTTTCTATAGTAAATTATTTAAAAAATAATTTTATACTGTCACAAATTTTAATTGCGCCAGGGATTGACTTTTCTATAGTAAATTATTCAAAAAATAATTTTCAACTGTCACAAATTTTAATTACGCCAGGGATTGACTTTTCTATAGTAAATTATTCAAAAAATAATTTTATACTGTCGCAAATTTTAATTACGCCAGGGATTGCCTTTTCTATAGTAAATTATTCAAAAACTAATTTTATACTGTCGCAAATTTTAATTACGCCAGGGATTGCCTTTTCTATAGTAAATTATTCAAAAACTAATTTTATACTGTCGCAAATTTTAATTGCGCCAGGGATTGACTTTTCTATAGTAAATTATTCAAAAACTAATTTTCAACTGTCGCAAATTTTAAATATCCCAGGGATTGCCTTTTCTATAGTAAATTATTCAAAAAATAATTTCAACTGTCACAAATTTTAATTGCGCCAGGGATTGACTTTTCTATAGTAAATTATTATTATTCAAAAACTAATTTTATACTGTCGCAAATTTTAATTACGCCAGGGATTGCCTTTTCTATAGTAAATTATTCAAAAACTAATTTTCAACTGTCACAAATTTTAATTGCGCCAGGGATTGCCTTTTCTATAGTAAATTATTCAAAAACTAATTTTATACTGTCGCAAATTTTAATTACGCCAGGGATTGCCTTTTCTATAGTAAATTATTCAAAAACTAATTTTATACTGTCACAAATTTTAATTGCGCCAGGGATTGACTTTTCTATAGTAAATTATTCAAAAAATAATTTTCAACTGTCACAAAATTTTAATTACGCCAGGGATTGACTTTTCTATAGTAAATTATTCAAAAACTAATTTTATACTGTCGCAAATTTTAATTACGCCAGGGATTGCCTTTTCTATAGTAAATTATTCAAAAATAATTTTCAACTGTCACAAATTTTAATTGCGCCAGGGATTGACTTTTCTATAGTAAATTATTCAAAAAATAATTTTATACTGTCACAAATTTTAATTGCGCCAGGGATTGACTTTTCTATAGTAAATTATTCAAAAAATAATTTTCAACTGTCACAAATTTTAATTACGCCAGGGATTGACTTTTCTATAGTAAATTATTCAAAAAATAATTTTATACTGTCGCAAATTTTAATTACGCCAGGGATTGCCTTTTCTATAGTAAATTATTCAAAACTAATTTTATACTGTCACAAATTTTAATTGCGCCAGGGATTGCCTTTTCTATAGTAAATTATTCAAAAACTAATTTTCAACTGTCACAAATTTTAATTGCGCCAGGGATTGCCTTTTCTATAGTAAATTTTTCAAAAAATAATTTTCAACTGTCACAAATTTTAATTGCGCCAGGGATTGACTTTTCTATAGTAAATTATTCAAAAACTAATTTTATACTGTCCGCAAATTTAAAATATCCCAGGGATTGACTTTTCTATAGTAAATTATTCAAAAAATAATTTTATACTGTCACAAATTTTAATTGCGCCAGGGATTGACTTTTCTATAGTAAATTATTCAAAAACTAATTTTATACTGTCGCAAATTTTAATTACGCCAGGGATTGACTTTTCTATAGTAAATTATTCAAAAACTAATTTTATACTGTCGCAAATTTTAAATATCCCAGGGATTGACTTTTCTATAGTAAATTATTCAAAAAATAATTTTATACTGTCACAAATTTTAATTGCGCCAGGGATTGACTTTTCTATAGTAAATTATTCAAAAACTAATTTTATACTGTCGCAAATTTTAATTGCGCCAGGGATTGACTTTTCTATAGTAAATTATTCAAAAACTAATTTTATACTGTCGCAAATTTTAATTACGCCAGGGATTGCCTTTTCTATAGTAAATTATTCAAAAACTAATTTTATACTGTCGCAAATTTTAATTGCGCCAGGGATTGACTTTTCTATAGTAAATTATTCAAAAAATAATTTTATACTGTCACAAATTTTAATTGCGCCAGGGATTGACTTTTCTATAGTAAATTATTCAAAAAATAATTTTCAACTGTCACAAATTTTAATTACGCCAGGGATTGACTTTTCTATAGTAAATTATTCAAAAAATAATTTTATACTGTCGCAAATTTTAATTACGCCAGGGATTGCCCTTTTCTATAGTAAATTATTCAAAAACTAATTTTATACTGTCGCAAATTTTAAATATCCCAGGGATTGACTTTTCTATAGTAAATTATTCAAAAACTAATTTTATACTGTCGCAAATTTTAAATATCCCAGGGATTGCCTTTTCTATAGTAAATTATTCAAAAACTAATTTTATACTGTCGCAAATTTTAAATATCCCAGGGATTGCCTTTTCTATAGTAAATTATTCAAAAACTAATTTTCAACTGTCACAAATTTTAATTACGCCAGGGATTGACTTTTCTATAGTAAATTATTCAAAAAATAATTTTATACTGTCGCAAATTTTAATTACGCCAGGGATTGCCTTTTCTATAGTAAATTATTCAAAAACTAATTTTATACTGTCACAAATTTTAATTGCGCCAGGGATTGACTTTTCTATAGTAAATTATTCAAAAAATAATTTTATACTGTCGCAAATTTTATGTGCGCCAGGGATTGACTTTTCTATAGTAAATTATTCAAAAAATAATTTTATACTGTCGCAAATTTTAATTACGCCAGGGATTGCCTTTTCTATAGTAAATTATTCAAAAAATAATTTTATACTGTCACAAATTTTAATTGCGCCAGGGATTGACTTTTCTATAGTAAATTATTCAAAAAATAATTTTCAACTGTCACAAATTTTAATTGCGCCAGGGATTGCCTTTTCTATAGTAAATTTTTCAAAAATAATTTTCAACTGTCACAAATTTTAATTGCGCCAGGGATTGACTTTTCTATAGTAAATTATTCAAAAACTAATTTTATACTGTCGCAAATTTTAAATATCCCAGGGATTGACTTTTCTATAGTAAATTATTCAAAAATAATTTTATACTGTCACAAATTTTAATTGCGCCAGGGATTGACTTTTCTATAGTAAATTATTCAAAAACTAATTTTATACTGTCGCAAATTTTAATTACGCCAGGGATTGACTTTTCTATAGTAAATTATTCAAAAACTAATTTTATACTGTCGCAAATTTTAAATATCCCAGGGATTGACTTTTCTATAGTAAATTATTCAAAAAATAATTTTCAACTGTCACAAATTTTAAATATCCCAGGGATTGCCTTTTCTATAGTAAATTATTCAAAAAATAATTTTCAACTGTCACAAATTTTAATTGCGCCAGGGATTGACTTTTCTATAGTAAATTATTCAAAAACTAATTTTATACTGTCGCAAATTTTAATTGCGCCAGGGATTGACTTTTTCTATAGTAAATTATTCAAAAAATAATTTTATACTGTCGCAAATTTTAATTACGCCAGGGATTGACTTTTCTATAGTAAATTATTCAAAAACTAATTTTATACTGTCACAAATTTTAATTGCGCCAGGGATTGACTTTTCTATAGTAAATTATTCAAAAACTAATTTTCAACTGTCACAAATTTTAATTGCGCCAGGGATTGACTTTTCTATAGTAAATTATTCAAAAACTAATTTTATACTGTCGCAAATTTTAAATATCCCAGGGATTGCCTTTTCTATAGTAAATTATTCAAAAAATAATTTTCAACTGTCACAAATTTTAATTGCGCAGGGATTGACTTTTCTATAGTAAATTATTCAAAAACTAATTTTCAACTGTCACAAATTTTAATTGCGCCAGGGATTGCCTTTTCTATAGTAAATTATTCAAAAACTAATTTTATACTGTCGCAAATTTTAAATATCCCAGGGATTGCCTTTTCTATAGTAAATTATTCAAAAAATAATTTTCAACTGTCACAAATTTTAATTGCGCCAGGGATTGACTTTTCTATAGTAAATTATTCAAAAAATAATTTTCAACTGTCACAAATTTTAATTGCGCCAGGGATTGACTTTTCTATAGTAAATTATTCAAAAACTAATTTTATACTGTCGCAAATTTTAATTACGCCAGGGATTGCCTTTTCTATAGTAAATTATTCAAAAACTAATTTTATACTGTCGCAAATTTTAATTACGCCAGGGATTGCCTTTTCTATAGTAAATTATTCAAAAAATAATTTTCAACTGTCACAAATTTTAATTGCGCCAGGGATTGACTTTTCTATAGTAAATTATTCAAAAACTAATTTTATACTGTCGCAAATTTTAATTACGCCAGGGATTGCCTTTTCTATAGTAAATTATTCAAAAACTAATTTTATACTGTCGCAAATTTTAATTACGCCAGGGATTGCCTTTTCTATAGTAAATTATTCAAAAAATAATTTTCAACTGTCACAAATTTTAATTGCGCCAGGGATTGACTTTTCTATAGTAAATTATTCAAAAACTAATTTTATACTGTCGCAAATTTTAAATATCCCAGGGATTGCCTTTTCTATAGTAAATTATTCAAAAAATAGTTTTCAACTGTCACAAATTTTAATTGCGCCAGGGATTGACTTTTCTATAGTAAATTATTCAAAAACTAATTTTATACTGTCGCAAATTTTAATTACGCCAGGGATTGCCTTTTCTATAGTAAATTATTCAAAAAATAATTTTCAACTGTCACAAATTTTAATTGCGCCAGGGATTGCCTTTTCTATAGTAAATTTTTCAAAAAATAATTTTCAACTGTCACAAATTTTAATTGCGCCAGGGATTGACTTTTCTATAGTAAATTATTCAAAAAATAATTTTCAACTGTCACAAATTTTAATTACGCCAGGGATTGACTTTTCTATAGTAAATTATTCAAAAAATAATTTTCAACTGTCACAAATTTTAATTGCGCCAGGGATTGACTTTTCTATAGTAAATTATTCAAAAAATAATTTTATACTGTCGCAAATTTTAATTACGCCAGGGATTGCCTTTTCTATAGTAAATTATTCAAAAACTAATTTTATACTGTCACAAATTTTAATTGCGCCAGGGATTGACTTTTCTATAGTAAATTATTCAAAAAATTATTTTATACTGTCACAAATTTTAATTGCGCCAGGGATTGACTTTTCTGTAGTAAATTATTCAAAAAATAATTTTATACTGTCACAAATTTTAATTGCGCCAGGGATTGACTTTTCTATAGTAAATTATTCAAAAACTAATTTTATACTGTCGCAAATTTTAATTACGCCAGGGATTGCCTTTTCTATAGTAAATTATTCAAAAAATAATTTTCAACTGTCGCAAATTTTAATTACGCCAGGGATTGCCTTTTCTATAGTAAATTATTCAAAAACTAATTTTATACTGTCGCAAATTTTAATTGCGCCAGGGATTGACTTTTCTATAGTAAATTATTCAAAAACTAATTTTATACTGTCGCAAATTTTAAATATCCCAGGGATTGCCTTTTCTATAGTAAATTATTCAAAAACTAATTTTATACTGTCACAAATTTTAATTGCGCCAGGGATTGACTTTTCTATAGTAAATTATTCAAAAACTAATTTTATACTGTCGCAAATTTTAAATATCCGAGGGATTGACTTTTCTATAGTAAATTATTCAAAAACTAATTTTATACTGTCGCAAATTTTAATTGCGCCAGGGATTGACTTTTCTATAGTAAATTATTCAAAAAATAATTTTCAACTGTCACAAATTTTAATTACGCCAGGGATTGACTTTTCTATAGTAAATTATTCAAAAACTAATTTTATACTGTCGCAAATTTTAAATATCCCAGGGATTGACTTTTCTATAGTAAATTATTCAAAAAATAATTTTCAACTGTCACAAATTTTAATTACGCCAGGGATTGCCTTTTCTATAGTAAATTATTCAAACACTAATTTTATACTGTCGCAAATTTTAAATATCCCAGGGATTGACTTTTCTATAGTAAATTATTCAAAAACTAATTTTATACTGTCGCAAATTTTAAATATCCCAGGGATTGCCTTTTCTATAGTAAATTATTCAAAAACTAATTTTATACTGTCGCAAATTTTAAATATCCCAGGGATTGCCTTTTCTATAGTAAATTATTCAAAAACTAATTTTCAACTGTCACAAATTTTAATTACGCCAGGGATTGACTTTTCTATAGTAAATTATTCAAAAAATAATTTTATACTGTCGCAAATTTTAATTACGCCAGGGATTGCCTTTTCTATAGTAAATTATTCAAAAACTAATTTTATACTGTCACAAATTTTAATTGCGCCAGGGATTGACTTTTCTATAGTAAATTATTCAAAAAATAATTTTATACTGTCGCAAATTTTAATTGCGCCAGGGATTGACTTTTCTATAGTAAATTATTCAAAAAATAATTTTCAACTGTCACAAATTTTAATTGCGCCAGGGATTGACTTTTCTATAGTAAATTATTCAAAAACTAATTTTATACTGTCACAAATTTTAATTACGCCAGGGATTGCCTTTTCTATAGTAAATTATTCAAAAATAATTTTATACCTGTCACAAATTTTAATTGCGCCAGGGATTGACTTTCTATAGTAAATTATTCAAAAAATAATTTTATACTGTCACAAATTTTAATTACGCCAGGGATTGCCTTTTCTATAGTAAATTATTCAAAAAATAATTTTCAACTGTCACAAATTTTAATTACGCCAGGGATTGACTTTTCTATAGTAAATTATTCAAAAACTAATTTTATACTGTCGCAAATTTTAATTACGCCAGGGATTGCCTTTTCTATAGTAAATTATTCAAAAAATAATTTTCAACTGTCGCAAATTTTAATTACGCCAGGGATTGCCTTTTCTATAGTAAATTATTCAAAAACTAATTTTATACTGTCGCAAATTTTAATTGCGCCAGGGATTGACTTTTCTATAGTAAATTATTCAAAAACTAATTTTATACTGTCGCAAATTTTAAATATCCCAGGGATTGCCTTTTCTATAGTAAATTATTCAAAAACTAATTTTATACTGTCACAAATTTTAATTGCGCCAGGGATTGACTTTTCTATAGTAAATTATTCAAAAACTAATTTTATACTGTCGCAAATTTTAAATATCCCAGGGACTGACTTTTCTATAGTAAATTATTCAAAAACTAATTTTATACTGTCGCAAATTTTAATTGCGCCAGGGATTGACTTTTCTATAGTAAATTATTCAAAAAATAATTTTCAACTGTCACAAATTTTAATTACGCCAGGGATTGACTTTTCTATAGTAAATTATTCAAAAAATAATTTTCAACTGTCACAAATTTTAATTGCGCCAGGGATTGCCTTTTCTATAGTAAATTATTCAAAAACTAATTTTATACTGTCACAAATTTTAATTGCGCCAGGGATTGCCTTTTCTATAGTAAATTATTCAAAAACTAATTTTCAACTGTCACAAATTTTAATTGCGCCAGGGATTGACTTTTCTATAGTAAATTATTCAAAAAATAATTTTATACTGTCACAAATTTTAATTGCGCCAGGGATTGACTTTTCTATAGTAAATTATTCAAAAAATAATTTTATACTGTCACAAATTTTAATTGCGCCAGGGATTGACTTTTCTATAGTAAATTATTCAAAAAATAATTTTCAACTGTCACAAATTTTAATTGCGCCAGGGATTGCCTTTTCTATAGTAAATTATTCAAAAAATAATTTTATACTGTCGCAAATTTTAATTGCGCCAGGGATTGACTTTTCTATAGTAAA